>JAWQFJ010016365.1:40000-60000 GCA_034096865.1 Theodoxus fluviatilis | reverse complement strand
CCTCCCACCCTCGCTCCCTCCCTCCCACCCTCGCTCCCTCCCTCCCACCCTCGCTCCCTCCCTCCCTCGCTCTCCCTCCCTCCCTCCCTCCTCTCCCTCCCTCCCACCCTCGCTCCCTCCCTCCCTCGCTTCCTCCCTCCCTCCCTCGCTCCCTCCCTCCCTCCCTCGCTTCCTCCCTCCCACCCTCGCTTCCTCCCTCCCTCCCTCGCTCCCTCCCTCCCTCCCTCCCTCCCTCCCTACCCTCGCTCTCTCCCTCCCATCCTCGCTCCCTCCCTCCCACCCTCGCTAATCGCTCCCTCCCTCCCACCCTCGCTCCCTCCCTCCTCCTCCTCCTCCTCTTCTTCCTCCTCTTCTATTTCTTCCTCTTCTTATAATATTTTATAATATAATAGTTTATTCATCGCACATACCTTCCCTTCACAGGCAAGCTTATGGCGTTTACAATCCAAAGAATCAACACTCATACAACCACTCAACACCACATTCCTACAAAAACTCACATACTACACACATTGAAAAAAACTAAGATCCAATAGAACAAATAGAACAAACTATACAATATACACAGCACTTGCCGGCCAGGTCAAGTAAGGCAAATCAGCTTCGCGGGAAAGGCGGATCGGAAGAGGTGGGTCTTTAGAGCACTTTTGAACTGGGGCAGAGTGTCAGAATGACGGACTGAGAGAGAGAGACTATTCCAGGTTACAGGTCCAATATAGGAAAAGGCACGCTGTCCTTGAGTTTTCTTATTACGGCGGGGGAACTTAAGCATTTTTGAGTCAGTTGCTGAGCGTAAAGATCTGGAGGGCGTGTAGACTGCAAGAATTTCTGTAAGAGGGTGTGGTGCGGTGTTGTCGATGGCTTTGAAGCACAAAGTAGCAAGTTTATAATCTATCCTCTGAGAGATGGGTAGCCAGTGAAGTGTATGTAGGAGTGATGAGACATGTGTACGCTTGGGACATAAAAAACACTAGCCTAGCAGCACCATTCTGAACTTTCTGGAGATAGTTTAGCAGAGTGTCAGGGATGACAGCGAGAAGAGAGTTTCCATAATCCTCCTCTCCTTCTTCCTTCTCCTCTCCTTCTTCCTTCTTCTTCTCTCCTTCTTCCTTCTCCTCTCTTTCTTCCTCTTCCTCTCCTTCTTCCTCCTCCTCTCCTTTCTTCCTCCTCCTCTTCTTCTTCCTCCTCCTCTCCATCTTACTCCTCCTCCTCCTCCTCCTCCTCCTCCTCTCCTTCTTCCTCCTCTCCTTCTTCTTCCTCCTCCTCCTCTCCTTCTTCTTCCTCCTCTCCTTCTTTCTCCTCCTCCTCCTCTCCTTCTTCTTCCTCTTTCTCTCCTTCTTCCTTTACCTCCTCTCCTTCTCCTCCTCCTCCTCCTCCTCCTCCTATCTTTCTTTCTTCTCCTCCTCTCCTTCTTCCTCCTCCTCCTCTCCTTCTTCCTCCTCCTCCTCTCCTTCTTCCTCCTCCTCCTCTCCTTCTTCCTCCTCCTCCTCTCCTTCTTCCTCCTCCTCTCCTTCTTCCTCCTCCTCTCCTTCTTCCTCCTCCTCTCCTTCTTCCTCCTCCTCTCCTTCTTCCTCCTCCTCTCCTCCTTCTTCCTCCTCTCCTTCTTCCTTCTCCTCTCCTTCTTCCTCCTCCTCCTATCCTTCTTCCTCCTCCTCCTCTCCTTCTTCCTCCTCCTCCTCTCCTTCTTCCTCCTCCTCCTCTCCTTCTTCCTCCTCCTCCTCCTCCTCTCTTCTCCTTCTTCCTCTTCCTCCTCTCCTTCTTCCACCTCCTCTCCTTCTTCCTCCTCCTCTCCTTCTTCCTCCTCCTCTCCTTCTTTCTCCTCCTCTCCTTCTTCCTTCTCCTCTCTTCTTCCTTCTCCTCTCCTTCTTCCTCCTCCTCCTCTCCTTCTTCTTCTTCCTCCTCTCCTTCTTCCTCCTCCTTTCCTTCTTTCTCCTCCTTCTTCTCTCCTTCTTCTTCCTCCTCCTCCTCTTCTGCTTCTTTCTTCTCCTCTCCTTCTTCCTCCTCCTCTTCTTCTTCCTCCTTCTCTTCTTCTTCCTCCTCCTTCTCTCCTTCTTCTTTCTCATCCTCTCCGTCTTCCTCTTCCTCTTCTTCCTCCTTCTCCTCTCCTTCTTCTTCCTCCTCCTCTCCTTCTTCCTCCTCCTCCTCTCCTTCCTCCTCCTCCTCTCCTTCTTCCTCCTCCTCCTCTCCTTCTTCTTCTTCCTCCTCTCCTTCCTCCTCCTCCTCTCCTTCTTCCTCTTCTTCTTCCTCCTCTCCTTCTTCCTCCTCTTCTTCTCCTTGTTCCTCCTCTTCTTCTCCTTCTTCATCCTCCTCTCCTACCTCCTCCTCTTCTCCTTCTTCCTCCTCCTCCTCTCCTTCTTCCTCCTCCTCCTCTTCCTTTCCTTCTTCCTCCTCCTCTCCTTGTTCATCCTCCTCTCCTTCTTCCTCCTCCTCTCCTTCTTCCTCCTCCTCTCCTTCTTCCTCCTCCTCTCCTTGTTCATCCTCCTCTCCTTCCTCCTCCTCTTCCTTTCCTTCTTCCTCCTCCTCTCCTTGTTCATCCTCCTCTCCTTCCTCCTCCTCTTCCTTTCCTTCTTCCTCCTCCTCTCCTTCTCCCTCCTCCTCTTCTTCTTCCTTCTCCTCTCCTTCTTCCTCCTCCTCCTCTCCTTCTTCTTCTTCCTCTTCTCCTTCTTCCTCCTCTTCTTCTCCTTGTTCCTCCTCTTCTTCTCCTGCTTCCTCCTCCTCTCCTACCTCCTCCTCTTCTCCTTCTTCCTCCTCCTCTCCTTGTTCATCCTCCTCTCCTTGTTCATCCTCCTCTCCTTGTTCATCCTCCTCTCCTTCCTCCTTCTCTTCATTCCTTTTCCTCCTCCTCTCCTTCTTCCTCCTCCTCTCCTTCCTCCTCCTCCTCCTCTTCTTCTTCCTCCTCCTCTCCTTCTTCCTCCTCCTCTCCTTCTTCCTTCTCCTCTCCTTCTTCCACCTCCTCCTCTCCTTCTTCTTCTCCTCTCTCCTTCTTCCTCCTCTCTCTCTCTTCTTCCTCCTCTTCTTCTCCTTCTTCCTCCTCCTCTCCTACCTCCTCCTCGTCTCCTTCTTCCTCCTCCTCTCCTTGTTCATCCTCCTCTCCTTGTTCATCCTCCTCTCCTTGTTCATCCTCCTCTCCTTCCTCCTTCTCTTCATTTCCTTTTTCCTCCTCCTCTCCTTGTTCATCCTCCTCTCCTTCCTCCTCCTCCCTTTCCTTCTTCCTCCTCCTCTCCTTCTTCCTCCTCCTTTCCTTCTTCCTCCTCCTCTCCTTCTTCCTCCTCCTCTCCTTCTTCCTCCTCCTCTCCTTCTTCCTCCTCCTCCTCTCCTCCTTCTTCCTCCTCTCCTTCTTCCTTCTCCTTTCCTTCTTCCTCCTCCTCCTATCCTTCTTCCTCCTCCTCCTCTCCTTCTTCTTCCTCCTCCTCTCCTTCGTCCTCCTCCTCTCCTTCTTCCTCTTCTTCTTCTCCTTCTTCCTCCTCTTCTTCTCCTTCTTCCTCTTCCTCCTCTCTTGTTCCACTCCTCTCCTTTCTTCCTCCTCCTCTCCTTCTTCCGCCTCCTCTCCTTCTTCTCCTCCTATCCTTCTTCCTCCTCCTCTTCTTCTTTCTTCTCCTCCTCTCCTTCTTCCTCCTCCTCCTCTTCCTTTCCTTCTTTCTCCTCCTCTCCTTCTTCCTCCTCCTCTCCTTCTTACTCATCCTCTCCTTCTTCCTCCTCCTCTCCTTGTTCCTGTTCCTCTCCTTCTTCCTCCTCTTCCTCTCTTTCTTCCTCCTCCTCTCCTTGTTCCTCCTCCTCTCCTTCTTCCTCCTCTTCCCCTCTTTCTTCCTTCTTCTCCTCTCCTTCTTCCACCTCTTTCTCTCTTTCTCCTCCTCCTCCTCTCCTTCCTCCTCCTCTCCTACCTTCTCCTCCTCTCCTTCTTTCTCCTCTTCTCTCCTTCTTTCTCCTCCTCCTCTCCTTCTTCCTCTTCCTCTCCTTCTTCTTCCTCCTTTCCTTCCTCCTTCTCCTCTCCTTCTTCCTCTTCCTCTCCTTCTTCCTCCTCTCCTTCTTCCTTCTCCTCTCCTTCTTCCTCCTCCTCCTCTCCTTCTTCTCCTCCTCCTCCTCCTCCTCCTCTCCTTCTTCCTCCTCCTCTCCTTCTTCCTCCCCCTTTCCTTCTTCCTCCTCTCCTTCTTTCTCCTCTCATTCTTCCTCCTTCTCTCTTCTTCTTCCTCCTCTCTTTCTTCCTCTTTTTCTCCTTCCTCGTCCTCCTCCTCTCCTTCTTCCTCCTCCTCTCCTTCTTCCTCCTCCTCTTCTTCTTTCTCCTCCTCTCCTTCTTCCTCCTCCTCTCCTTCTTCCTCCTCCTCTCCTTCTTCCTCCTCCTCTCCTTCTTCCTCCTCCTCTCCTTCTTTCTCCTCCTCTTCTTTCTCTCCTCCTCTCATTCTTCCTCCTTCTCCTCTCCTTCTTCCTCCTCCTCCTCTCCTTCTTCCTCCTCCTCCTCTCCTTCTTCTTCTCCTCCTCCTCCTTTCCTTCTTCCTCCTCCTCTCCTTCTTCCTCCCCCTTTCCTTCTTCCTCCTCTCCTTCTTTCTCCTCTCATTCTTCCTCCTCCTCCTCCTTTTTCTTCTTCTTCGTCGTCGTCATTGTCATCTTCGTCAACACTTCTCTTCAAATCTCAGGGCGCAACAAAATCCGTCATGCCAAACTTGCAAAGAACGAAGAATGATTCTTTAACTTTGTTGTTGTTGTTGTTGTTGTTGTTGTTGGCTGCTGCCCGGTCATAGCAGCAAGCTTGGAGCGGCGTCTGAAGAAAGGCTTGAGCAAGTGCGAACGTTCCACCAATCTCTGCTCGTTGTTTCAGCTGTTAGGCACTCTTCCCCTGTGGCTCAGTGAAGATGCTAACCAGAAAGTTTCTACGACTACGTAACAAGGTGTTGCCCGCACAGTGCATTCTCTGTACACAAACAGCCAGACAAGAGCAGACCAGACCAGACCAAACCTGACCAGAACAGACTAATGAATAACCACTAGAATAAATAACCACTAGAATAAATAAACGCTGGAATAAAAAAACACTGGATTGTTGAAAGACTAGAATAAATTAACACTAGCACCAATCACTGCTAGAATGAATCATCACTAGAATATTAGTCACTAGAAAATATACCACTAGAATAAATAAACACTAGACTTAACTAAACATATTATGGTAATAGGTCATTTTCCTTCACTGGCCCAAAGTATTGGAACAACATTCCAGAACGACTCAGAAAGTCATCGAGTCTAGAAGATTTTTAAAAAGGACTAAAACACATCTTTTTAGGCAACTTTTATTTTGGTGACTATGTGGCGCATTGAGCATGCCTTCTAGGTGTGAAATCCGCGCATAACAAGAATACACATACATGCATACTAGAATTAATCAACATCAGATTGTAGAAAGACTAGAATAAATAAACACTAGAACAAATCACTGCTAGAATGAATCGCCACTAGAATATTAATCACTAGAAAATATAACCAATAGAATAAAAACCGCTGGTGCTGAACCTCCAGGTTTTGGCATATTTAAAAAAAATTAAAAAGATCGGGTTCGAACCCGCAACCTCTCGAGAAAAGAGGAGGAAAAAACACACACACACACACACAAAACCAGGTCGGGTTCGAACCCACAACCTCTCGAAAAAAGAGAAGAAAAAAAGTTTAAGCGCAGAATCGAACCTGGTCATGCATGACCAAGAGTCCAACGCTCTACCAGCTGAACCATTAGAGAGAATTGATATGACAGAGTGTTTGTAAAGCATTTATAACGTTCTTTTCCGTAAACCCCCTTGCAAGCTATCGACCCAGGAAAGAATCGACCATATATTTTAAACATGATGGATAGGTTCAGGAAGCTCCTATTATGACATGTTTTGTTTTGCTTTGGCATGTCATAGACGCTGAATTAACACTCACACAGTCACAAAGAGGAGGGGGTGTATTATACTGTAACTTTATAGATGTTCACCCCAAACATGTGCATCGACCTCTCCCGATTGCGTACTTTCGCGGCCTGATTTGCGTGTCACGTGGTACACACAAATTGTGCTGGAGGGTTTCCGAGTGCACAGCAGAGTTGAGAGTGGTTGTGATCGTGTTGTTGATGGTGCTTTTCCAGCGAGAAAATGTCAATACCAGCAGTGAAACACAAAGAAAAGTACATTGACAGTCTTGATAAGTTATCAAGACTTCGTTATGTTGATAACATATCAGCTGTGGGAGGACTAGATCCGTATAAAATTGTTGACTGGTCGGACGATGTAAAGCTTTTCCCCTCTGTAGCAGTTGAGGACATCCATGACTATTTGGTGCACAGAACCAGTTTCTACACCAGCAAGGCTTTGAAAGCTTTCAAGGCACTGGGTGCTCATAATCAGCACACATCAGGGTGGGTGAAGAGTCTCTTCGTTCACAAGCCACGAGGGTGTGACAACACAGTGATCACTGCAGAGGTAAGTGGGCCATCATTGGCGTCAGATTGTTTAGCCAGTTTTCAGAGTTTTGTGTTCCTTTCACTTGATGCAGCTGCACAAATTTGAACCTTAAAAAGAAAAGATGTATGTGCATATCAAAAGTGAATTAATGTTTGCTCTTTAGAATTAAAAGGTGTATGAAAACATGCATACATGTGTCAACAGTGAATTGATTTTTCTTGTTTTTTTACTTTTAGGTGTACCATTCCCAGAGCCTGTCGGAGAAGCCCCTACAGCCATGGGTTATTGCGGAGGCTGATGGTACGATTGTTGCTGCCCACTGTGATTGTATGGCTGATATTGCTGAGTCGTGCAGTCACGTTGCAGCGTCGTTGTTTGCTGTTGATGCTGCAGTCCGTCTTCGAGACAGCCAAACACCAACCCAGGTAAAACCCATTTAACAACTTTAAATAAGTGATACAGGTGTGTATGTTATGTGACATGTGCAGTGAAGTAGATGTTTATGCCATTTTAACACTTTTCGACCCAAGTAAATATAGGTAAACCAATCTCTCGCGCCCAAGTGAATTAGTAATTTTCAGTACTTTGACATAAAACGTGGGGTACCTCATAACAAAAGTTGTCAAAACCAAAAATTATTAATTTCAAGGTCGACACTGGTTCATCACTCTCCTTACTTACTCCTGACCGGCTTTCATCAGAATATTACGGATCATACTCGTCCAATTCATTCTCCTTTGGATGCGCTAGATAACAAGCTGAGCTCATTTGCAGGCACTCGATGCAGAATTTATTTTTATTTAAGTACGTATTGTTTTACATCTACGTATTGAAACGAGCTGAACTCGTTTGCTGGACGCAATGTGTTAAAAGATGAAAAATTCTATGTTTCTTCTTTTAATATTGTGAACATTTTGCTTTGTTATATTTTGCAGGTGCTTGCTGGGTGGGTTGTTCCTCTAACGAAGGATGTCGTTTACGCAAAATGTGCTGACATTGACTTTACAAAGGCAGCAACAAAAAAACGACAGCTGGATGCCCTGATCGACGGAACACCAAGCCAGGTCAAAGCAATAAGAAAACCAGCAGCTGTGCCAGAGACGACACCGGAGGAACTGCGCACTCTGTATGACTCTATTTCATTTGCAAAAACTGGATTCAAACCAGCAATCTTGTCGCTGGTCCCAGAATATGCTGCGGACTACGAGGCGGCCACACTCAGAGGGCCAGCATTGTTTCATGTTGTTTTTACATTCCACAATTATGTTAGACCAAGTTCACCATAAGTGATTTCATGAAAACAAACTTACCCTTGATGAAGTATCTAGAACAAACGCGTGTCCAAGTGCGAACTGTCTTGTCTGTCACCTCCTTTCTGTTGATCTGTTTGATCCAAAGTCGTCTTCTTTTTGCTGTCAATTCGCGAATTTGTGACCCCTTGTTAGTAATCACTGTTGGAATCCTATGGTAGGACACAACATTCGTTCGTTTACTACTGTGGGAACAGCCATTCACACAGCAATCGTTCGTCATTGTGAAAATGAAAACTTCAAAACACGCGGCTGGCAGTGCATTCAGAGTAACGACCCTCCAGCAAACCCTCCAGGGGCGTGTACACAGAAAGTGATGACGCGAATCGGGAGAGGTCGATTCGTACTCATTCATGCACACACCGTATATGAATGAGGGGATGTGTGTGGTACTGCTACCGTTGTTCTACAAGCAATAAAGTCTGCTACTATTGCGAAGTGGGTATAACTAAGCATTGTAAGCCATTGTTTTGCTGAAAGCAAAGACAATACATTACTAAGACCGCGCACTCTGCTGATTTTAGCGAGATTTCCGACAGAGTGATCTCCCCGTTTTCGCGTGTCTCCCCCGGAGCGCTTGTGCGAGATACACATGTATAGTGAGTGTTGTATCTATGCCACGTGCGTGAGGAATAAAGTATAGTGTATGAATAGCAGAATGCAAGTGCGTGCAAGGGTTTTTATAGTATTTCTTGAAAGCTATATGTATGTGAGAAACCGTTTGTTCCGTAGTTTGTAAACATGAACACTAATTAGCCGAGTGCGTGGAGAAGCGAGTGTAAACACTAAAAATGTAACATGAAAATTCCCACACTAAAGCTGGGAAAAGGGTCGAGGTGTCAGTAAACTATATCTCTCCTAAAAGATCTAAACACAATTTTCTCCATTGAAAAGCACGTCAATAACAAGCTGGTCTTAATAAAAAAATAAACACCGGACGAATAATTATGATCTGCGCGCTGAACAGCAGACGATCAAGCAGCTGCGATGGCATTTTGGGTCTCCCATTAGAAAAAGCGACTGGCGTCAATAGGTTAGAAAGCTTTTCCTCGCATAACTCTGAACACTGTGGTGTTTCTAGCTGGAATTAGAATCGACTCTTTCATTCTCTCATAGCTGAAAATGAAGCGACGAAGGCACGAAGAAGAAAACTGCGCTGCAATATTCTGCAGTGTTCAAATGCCAGATACGGTTGTCGTGGAAAATCAGTCGTTGTCAGGGTTTTTGACGAGCAAAAACAACGAGCTCCTTCTTCTATTCAAGGAATACAATCACGCTGCAGGAAAAGGTCTCACAGTATCAAGTGATGATCTGTCACGCGCAGTGGAGATGATGGAAGAGGAGTACAGTAAAAACGATGAGAGTGTACTTCACTCGGACAAAGTGAAATATCAGCTTGTTTCTCTCCTCGGAAATAATCTCACTCTTGAATGCCAAGGAAGAACTTGCAAGCTGAGGCCTTGCAGCGTGAACACATTCATCCATGTACGCCTGAAGTCAACTCTCAAGGATTGCACTGCCTCTTTCGCGCATAAACGCGAGAAGAACAGAAAAATCATCAAACTTCGTAATTTGTGGTGCACAAGATTCCTTTCACTGTTGTACCTCAGGAGAAAATACTGTGGTTAAAAATGCAGAATTTGTTAAAAACTGTGATGACGAAGACAATGCAACGTGTGGAAATACATTGATATTCACTTTTCCTTACCCTGCCCTTCAGAACCGCGAGTACAGCAGGATATAGACATTGATCGAGTGCATTCTAGATTCGTCTGCATCCCTAGTTTCGGAAACCTACCCTCTTCCATACGTTGAGGTAAGTGAATTATTTGCAATTATCCTCTGCTGCATGCTTAATGTATCATGTAGTTTGCAGAATGAGGAAAGCAAGCCGCCGAAGGTTGCAGACTCCTACTCGTTGCTATTCTCGCTAGCGTCGACAGACACGCGAAAACGGAAAAGATAACTCTGTTTGACTCGATTAGGCTATTACATCAATTGACTATCAAGGGAGGTGCTTCCGAGTGTACGACCTTAAAAAACACTTTTTTTTCAAGCCTCGATTCTGCAAATTTGATACATTCAATCGGACCTAACTTCCAGTCAGTGTGCAAAATGTCAAGGGAATGCGTCTAGTAGTTTTTGATATATCAGCCGTGAAGTCGGGACGGACAGACAGACACACAGACAGACAGACGAAATCTGTAGGACCTCCAGTAAACCTGGAGGGATAAATAAACACTAGAATTAATCACCACTAGAAAAATCACCACAAGAATAAGTAACCATTAGAATAAATAGCCACTAGAAAAATAATCTCTAGAATGAATAGCCACTTGAACAAATAAGCACTAGAAGAAATAACCACGAGAATAAATCACCACCATAATAAGATAACAACTAGAAGATATAACCACTACAATACATAACTATTCGAATAAATCATCCACTAAAATGAATATCCACTATGATAAATAGTCATTATAATATATAACCACTACAACAAATATCCACGACAATAAATAAACAGTACAACAAAAGAATAGAAAATTAAACAACTACTAGAACATATAATCACTAGAACATACACCAACGAGAATAAATAACCACTAGAATAAATAACCAATGACTGCTCCCCGAATTATGTTTGCTGAGGTCTTAAGCAAGGTTTTGATTGGGCACGTCACGATTCTCCACATTAACTGGTCACGATTCACTCCAGCAGCATATTTCAATGCACATCACTACAGAAGCAAGTTATGTTACACCACAGGTCTGCCTTACGATTCAACCCAGCAGCACGTCACAATTAAACACATGAAGGCCTTATGTCTCACTTCAACACAGAAGTATGTCTCGCGTCAACACATAAGTATGTCTCGCGTCAACACATAAGTATGTCTCGCGTCAACACAGAAGTTGGTCTCGATCCAACACAGGTGTATGTCTCACTTCAACAGAGAAGTATGTCTCGATCCAACACAGAAGTATGTCTCGCTTTAACACAGAAGTATGTCTCCTTTCAACACAGAAGTATGTCTCGCTTTAACACAGAAGTATGTCTCCTTTCAACACAGAAGTATGTCTCGCTTTAACACAGAAGTATGTCTCAATTCAACACAGAAGTATGTCTCGCTTTAACACAGAAGTGTGTCTCAATTCAACACAGAAGTATGTCTCACTTCAACAGAGAAGTATGTCTCGATTCAACACAGAAGTATGTCTCGCTTTAACACAGAAGTATGTCTCGGTTCAACACGAAGTATGTCTCGATTCAACACAGAAGTACGTCTCGATTCAACTCAGAAGAAAGCCTCGATTCAACACAGGAGTGTGTCTCGCTTTAACACAGAAGTATGTCTCGCTTTAACACAGGAGTGTGTCTCGGTTCAACACAGAGGTATGTGTCGATTCAACACAGGAGTATGTCTCAATTCAAACGCAGGAATAGGATATCAGACCAACATCATCTCCAAACAAAAGTAGGAAGATCTCTCTCATACCTGGAAATAGCTGGACCCCGTGTTTTCCTCTGCTACAAACATATTTTGCAACCGAGTTAATAAATAGGGGGAACAATTATAGGGGACTCGATTGCGCCCTGTTTTACACCGACTGAGCATGGAAAGAAATCTGACAAGGCATGCCGCCATCGCACACAGGATTGCGCATCAACATAAATGGCCTTTAACATCCAGACAAAATGTGTTGACGGTGCAGCTTCCTTGACGACTCTCCAGAGATGTGTATGGTTGACAGAATCGAACGACTTTCTGTAGTCAACAAAACAAACAAACAACTTTCCGCGTCCTTCACCATACAAATGCTTCAAAATCATTTCATACAGAGTAAAAACATGATCTACTGTGGAATGGTTAACTCGAAAGCCAGCCTGCTCAGCACAAATTTTGTCCTCAAGCTCCATCCACGTTGGCAGGCGTTCGGCCAGTTTACATGTTACGTTCAGTAACGAGATTATTATATAGTTGTCGGGATTACACACATCTCCTTTCTTGTCTACATCAGAGAGAGAAAGAAAGAGAGAGAGAGAGAGAGAGAGAGAGAGAGAGAGAGAGTCAGAGATAAAGAGAGAGAGAGACAGAAAGAGAGAAAGAGGGAAAGAGAGGTTGAAAGAGAGGTTAAAAGAGAGATAGAAAGAGAGAAATAGAGAGAAAGAGAAATATAAAGAGTCAGAAATAGAGAAAGAGAGAGAGAGATAAAGAGAGAGAAAGAGAGAGAGAGGGAGAAAGGGTGGATGGACAGACTACATTAGAGGGTGTCACTGACAAGGCAAGTAACAGCACTTGTCTGACTTGAGCGAAAAATTCCCATGTGCACAGTGTTGTTTGGGGCTGACCGTGGTCGGGCTACTTGAGCATGTCTTGCGAACTGCGCCAGTCATTTGACTCGGGTTCACAGAGTGCTTTCAAAGCCCAAAACTTTTCCACCTCACTAAACCTGCCCCGAGTTGTTTAGGGTGATCGAGCAGGGGCGCTATGACCTATTTACTGACACGGTTCAGTGCGGCAAGGGCGCTCTGACCTACTTCTTATAAATCTTACGGCTTATTGCGACAGAGGCCCAACGACCTACTTCCCATGACTCATACGGCTTAGTGCGACAGGGGCGCTATGACCTACTTCCTGTAACTCATACGGCTTAGTGCGGCAGGGGCGCTATGACCTACTTCCTGTAACTCAAACGGCTTAATGCGGCAGGGCGCCCAGGAGCGCTCGCTTTATACAACCCGCGGCTACAGCGTGTTGTGCGAGGCCAGCTCCTCAGGGCGCTCTGTCGCTTTAAGCATGAGAGGTAACGGGCAGTACGGGGGAAGGTCAAACAAAGGCTGCGTGCCTCATACAGGACATTGCGCCACTGTCCAAGCAGGCGCTAGCCGAGAGTGCTCATCTCGGGAATTCTTTTTGAAAATACCTTTCCACACAGACACGCGCCTTTGGTTCCGGGAGAGGATCGCATATGGGGCTCTTTTTTTAATACTGCGGTTTTCCCACTCTTTGATGAGTGCTCAAACCGCATAAATTTACCCCCTGGTTTTCGGGCTACCTCTTTTTATCAATACAACAACTAAACTCCCTAAGGAGCAAGGTGTGCAAATAATGCTTCTGGGACAACATCCTCTGGTCTTCCCGCCATCCTCGGGGGAAGATTCACACCTAGGTCGTCACCCCAGGTCCCTGTCAGGTGTCTGTGATAGGCAGGCACTCTGTGTGAGTGTCTCTGTCTTCTTCCTTGGGCAGGTGTAGGCTGGAGTGCCAACTGATCACATGCTAGGGAGCCTGATCACCAAAGCACGTGATATGTTCTCTCGTGTCCCATGCGCTGTCCATTAGGTTCTCTCCAAGTTGGCTTGCTTCCACCGTCTCTGTGGCTGCGTGGTCAGCGCCCTTAACCTGCAGTAGACAGCGGGTGCGACGTTTGAAGCTGTGTCGATCCCAGAGTTGTTTCCTTGAGCAAGATGCTTAACCCACATCGCTTTTCCCCACCCAGGAGTCAAAGCGGGTACCTGTGAAGGCAGATTTGGTACACTGTGTTGCGATTTATCTTTATATGCGGGTGTGAGGCAGCAATGGGGTGGAATGATCAACAGGGAACGGAATTGGTGCTGGCACCCGACTGTGTGCGTCTTATCTGTCTCTCATTGTTTGTCACGATGTGCTCGTGAAGAACCAATCGAGCAGCCCAGTGATCAGGAGGTAAAACATGACGTGATTTGTGGGGCTCTGTGGTCGAGTGGTCAGCGCACGGACACCTGCAGTCGCTCGCGGCTAGAGGGTGCCGTGTTCGAAACTGCGCGGATTCTAGAGTTGCATCCTTGACCAAGGTGCTTTACTCCCATCGCTTCTCCCCACCCAGGAATAAAACGGGTACCTGAAGGGTTGAGTTCAAAAATCGTGAACTATCACCTAGGCGCGTTCATCTGCAGCCTGGTTGCATGCTCCCCACGGAGTTGAGATGGTGTTGGAGAGATAAAAAGAGGTAGCCCGATGACCAGGGGGTAAATGTGTGCGGTCTTAACATTCACCAATGGGTGGAAGAGTCGCAGTTTCAAAAGAGCGCATTTCCTATTGAAACGCAGACAAGATTGATAAGTCACTGCTTGCAAACCTCTAACATCGACCTCATTATCCAGGATGCCTTCTCTGTCTCTTCGGCCATGACCCTCAGGAACGTTCGGGAGACAAAGCCACACGCAGACGTTGCAGACCAATTACAGGTGATCATTTGCAAATAATGTTCTGTCAAATGCTGTGGGAGTTGCTTCCCTTTGGATTTGGAGAGAAGACACGCAGTCCTGAGGGGCTTGGGGTCGTCTGCAGTTTGATTTTCTACATATCTCCCAGTGGCACGTCAGCGCTGCTCGGGGCCGGCTGTGCTGGTGCTACTGGGGAACATTCCGAAAGCACAAAGACCACAGCACTGCAGCTGATGAGGGAGGTATCCTTGCAGCACAGGCCGTATGTACTTCTTTTGAATCGCTTGAAATGTGACGTCGTCCGTTCTTTCTGTTCAAGAGCAGTTAGAACTGGTGTGATCGCTAGTATGGTTGACTATTCTGTGAAGCAACGGTTGATTCTGGATAGAACGTGACAGAAAATATCAACAAGATCAATGAACACACAACCAAGCCATGTAATCAATGTTTTATTGCTAGTTAGCAATGGACGGATGTAGAGCGTACTTCTCACATATATGTTGATATCGATAAATATAAAAATGATACAAATCTTGGATAATGAGAGTGTGCCTCTTGGGGCATCAAACTAGCACGTCACAGGTTAATGAGTGAACATGACAAAAACCTCATAACTAATACAAACCGCTAATGAGTATATAATGATATACCACAGAGGAAGACGTCGTGAAACTCTTTTCATAACATAACTTCATTATGATAAGCGTTTAAAACAGTTTTTTCATCTAACCTGCAATCTAGGAAGCGACGACGTAAATCAGATCTCTAATCAAAGAGCGGGTTGCCTACGCTAGGAACCTTGCAAGATCTTGCGAGGAATAGGCCGTTGTCAGCATGTCAACATAATGAAAGCAGATGTAGAGGCCGGTGTCAGCATGTTTCAACATAATGAAAGCAGATGTAGAGGCCGGTGTCAGCATGTCAACATAATGAATGCAGATGTAGAGGCCGGTGTCAGCATGTCAACATAATGAAAGCAGATGTAAAGGCCTGTGTCAGCATGTCAACATAATGAAAGCAGATGTAGAGGCCGGTGTCAGCATGTCAACATGATGAAAGCAGATGTAGAGGCCGGTGTCAGCATGTCAACATAATGAATGCAGATGTAGAGGCCGGTGTCAGCATGTTTCAACATAATGAAAGCAGATGTAGAGGCCGGTGTCAGCATGTCAACATAATGAATGCAGATGTAGAGGCCGGTGTCAGCATGTTTCAACATAATGAAAGCAGATGTAGAGGCCGGTGTCAGCATGTTTCAACATAATGAAAGCAGATGTAGAGGCCGGTGTCAGCATGTCAACATAATGAATGCAGATGTAGAGGCCGGTGTCACCATGTGTCAACATAATGAAAGCAGATGTAAAGGCCGGTGTCAGCATGTTTCAACATAATGAAAGCAGATGTAGAGGCCGGTGTCAGCATGTTTCAACATAATGAAAGCAGATGTAGAGGCCGGTGTCAGCATGTCAACATAATGAATGCAGATGTAGAGGCCGGTGTCAGCATGTCAACATGATGAAAGCAGATGTAGAGGCCGGTGTCAGCATGTCAACATAATGAATGCAGATGTAGAGGCCGGTGTGACGTACTCGTTCTTTAATCAAATGGCTTGTTTAAATGTCTAGGGGAAGAACTAAAGCACGCACCTTCATTCCTCCATTCAAACGCTAGATGGTAAATGTCTGGCAATGAAGCAATGGCGAAACCAAAATCAATTCAAAGGAAGTAGTTTAATAGTTCAGGATGCATTTTTCCTTGAAAAGGAACTGAGCGGCAAGCGCCTCAAAAATGCATAAAATGCAAGCACAAGCAAACAATTCATTTCAAAACTCACAATGAGACATGGAGAAAACAAACAATGAAAACAAAGATGTCTGCCCTGAGCCGAGATAAGGAACTAAGTGTACTTAACTGACTTTTGCGACGAAAACGTGGAGTTGAGGACGCACGGATTCACACCCCACGCCTAATGCGTTTGCACAGGGGTTGAGAGGGGAAGGGGGGTTTTCGAGTGCACCGACATTGCAGCCGGTGACCCGGGAGAAAAATCACCACCAAGATGAAAACGGTCGGACTTGACATTCTTCGTTCTCTCTCTCTCTCTTTTCTTCTTCTTCCCTGGAAACTTGTCGGTCTTCTTTCCGGCAAGACAGGCCACCACACTTCAGCAGAGCAGGTAAGCAGGAAGGCAGGCAAGCTGGCTGTTCATCATTCCACCACCCCCTGGCAAAGGCCCTCTTCCAGCCGGTTCCAGGCGGGCTTAGGTTTCTCATCACTCATCACTCCTCGCTTTCTACATGGCCACTGCCAAGAGTAGAACACACACCAAGCAGGGCGCCGATGACGCTGCTTCACTAAAAATAAATGTACTGGCGCCACGAGCATCCGGCGACACTCGCTTAAATGCCTTCACTGACGTCACCAAGTTCAGTCAGTCCAATCACCACTGTTCATCCCACTCCACTCTGACTGGTCAATTCACAAGTTGAAAGTCACAGGTTGGTCAGCGTGAAAACGCCAGTGGAGTCCACTACACTCGTAACACTTTCAAGTCATTCACCTACACAGGGGTCAATTCTTTACTGACACCGGCTCAGGGCAATGAAAAAAACCGCTAAAGCTACGGCTCAGCAGACGCATGTTAAACATTTCTAGTAATACTAATAACCAGAAGGCATGAAAAAACATTGTCTCGCCACAGCCGGTGTCAGCATGTTTCAACATAATGAAAGCAGATGTAGAGGCCGGTGTCAGCATGTCAACATAATGAATGCAGATGTAGAGGCCGGTGTCAGCATGTTTCAACATAATGAAAGCAGATGTAGAGGCCGGTGTCAGCATGTTTCAACATAATGAAAGCAGATGTAGAGGCCGGTGTCAGCATGTCAACATAATGAATGCAGATGTAGAGGCCGGTGTCAGCATGTGTCAACATAATGAAAGCAGATGTAAAGGCCGGTGTCAGCATGTTTCAACATAATGAAAGCAGATGTAAAGGCCGGTGTCAGCATGTTTCAACATAATGAAAGCAGATGTAGAGGCCGGTGTCAGCATGTCAACATAATGAATGCAGATGTAGAGGCAGTCTAATATGTTACACATGTTGACACCAGCCTAAGCAGCGCGCCTCAAGGCTGCGATAGCTCACTTGCATTCCCTTTGCGCTTGAGGTTGCAGAGGTCAAAGTGGCGTGGATACGTTGCCTACTCAGGCAAGATTCATAACTAGGGTTGCGTTGCATAGACGCTAGGATCCGGCGAGGCATAGGCCGATGTCAACATATGTCGAGAATCGCATACCTCCCTCATCAGCTGGTATGCTGCGGTCTTGGTGTTTTCGGGGCCTGCTCCAGTGGCACCCGCACAGCCAGCCCCAAGCAGGATTTCTATGTCGCCTTCACATCTGCTTTCACCTTGGTGACACCTGTTGACACCGGCCTATTCCTCTCAGGATCTCGGCTTCCTCGCGTCTACGCAACGCGTCTAGGACTTGTTGTCCTTGCCGCCCCAGACACCCCTCAACCCCCACCTCACCCCTCCCCACCGCACCCCAAATTAAACGCATATACTTGTGGGGGAAACACAACACTCGCTATCTGTGGTGGTTGACCTGCAGTGACTTGCGGCTAGTGGGTGCAGCGTTAGAATCTGCGCAGATTCTGAATTTGAATATTCGAGGAAGTTCTTTTACTCACATTGCTCCTCCTCACCCAGGAGCATTACCGGGTACCTGAGAGGGCACCGATGGATAGTGCGATTGACCCTTGTATGCGGCCAAGTGCCAGCATGAGGTTGGAATGCTCCCCAGGGAGTGGAGTTGGTGCTGGTACCTGGCTGTGAGCGTCCTGTCTGTCTGTCACTGAATTTGTTGTCAGGTGCCAGTGAAGGATTGATCAAGTAGGCCAGTGATCAGGGGGTAAAGTGTGGAGCTGTTTGATACCCAAACGTGGGTGATGAGTCACGATATAAAACCCCACTTTTACCTATACCTTCAATCAACCCGTGCATATGGCCGCAAGCCGGCAGAGGATTAGAATACTCCCCAGGGAGCGGAGATAATATGTAGGTCCTCTTTGTCTTAATGTTCACCTTCATGCACCACTCAAGGGTTTATTAAGGGACCTATTAATTAGGGGGGAAAAGTAAACGGAATTATATCCAACACATGGATGATGAGTTGCTATATAAAAAAGAGTGTCTTTACATTACATACAAGCACTCTGGGAGGAAATGAAACCATAAAAGTACACAAAGCGGCTCTCAGAACAACAGTTAGCGTCAACATACCCCCAACTCATAGGAGAACCAAATAAAACATGTTGGTAGCATACCAGCATCAAAACACGATATTTTACAAAAGCATTGACCAACAGCAAAGCTACTAGCATAACTGGCAAGTGTATGAACTATTCCGTCAGCTGCAGCTGAAAAGGAATGGATTTCTATCATCTTCGGCAGAAAGTATAATGTCATTGGACACTTGAGGCTATTCTGGCGAAAGCTTTTACCACCTCCTTACTATGTTAGATCCAGAACAGAAGTTTAAGATTTGCGGAGCTACGGTGATGCAACATAAACAGATACGAACGTAAACTGAGAAAGCGAAGCAGCAACAGGAACATCGTAACTGAAACTGTACTGCAACTTGCACTGATTTTTCGATGGAACGTGGAAGAAATTTGTAGAATGAGTTCTCTACATTTGCAGAAAGGCATGGTCTTCCTCAAACCACTCTGCTTATGTGTAGGCTAAATGGATGTGTATGAAGTATAATACGGGGCTAAAAGGGAATGTGACGTTTGAGTCTATGTATGAAAACCTGCCTCTATCCTAAAATGGCGTCTTTACCGCTCCCTTCACCTCATTGCACAAAGCAGAACCACCCCGTTGGTTAGGACTTTTTACTTCTATTTCAAGCAGCTACTGTAAGTGATACATATGCCTCAGTGGTTTGAGACTAAACCACGGGTGATAAGTGGCTGTATACATTTAAAACACCGCCTTTATATTTCAATTCAGAGATCATGGAGCTGCACTATTCATCAAAATATTTCTCTCGTGATCTCTCTCGGGTACAAAACAAAGCAGCACTAATGTGTACAAAGGCCTACTAAACTCCTATTCAGTCAAATCCATCAGTTTCACGTATTCAGTTGAGAGAAGGGTCCGTTATTTTATACGTCTGCTGGAATAACTGATATCTGCGTTGGTGTTCATTCCAACGGGCATGTTGAGGTCTATTATTTCCCACGTCAGTGTCATGGACGCTGAACACTAAGCCACACTGCTGCTCGTTCCGTCAGGCGCCGATTGCAGCTCCACCGATTTGCTCTCTTCCTTTAGTCCACGAAAAGACACATCCAGGTCATCTGCAAAATGCAGCAGAACGTCTTTCAGTCTAAGCAATTCCAGCTTTCGAAGAATAATATTATGGTAGTAATAACAAACTTGACAAGACAAAACCTTTTTTTCTCTCCAAAATTGTGTTTGCACTTCTTCCTAATCATATGTGTGTATTTATGTGTCTGCTTGTCTGTCTGTCTGTCTATGTGTCTACCTGTCTGTGTGTCTATGTATGTGTGTGTCTGGCTGGCTGGCTAGCTGGCTGGCAGGCTCTCATTCTCTTTCTCCTCTCTCTTCATCTGTTTTTTCCTTTTCTCCACTTTCTCTCTCTTTCTCAGAAACAGAGACACAAATACACAGAGACACAGAGAGACAAAGACACAGAGAGACAAAGACACAGAGACACAGAGAGACAAGGGGACACAGAGACACAGAGACACAGAGACATAGAGAGTCACAGAGACAGAGAGACAGAGACAGAGAGACAGAGAGACACAGAAACACAGAGAGACACATAGAGACACAGAGAGACAGAGAGTCACAGAGACACAGAGACAGAGAGACACAGAGACACAGAGACACAGGGACACAGAGACACAGAGACACAGAGACACAGAGAGACACAGAGACACAGAGAGACACAGAGACACAGAGAGTCACAGAGACACAGAGACACAGAGAGTCACAGAGACAGAGAGACAGAGAC
>JAWQFJ010016365.1:10000-32500 GCA_034096865.1 Theodoxus fluviatilis | reverse complement strand
GTGTCGTTTAACACATAATGTAGCGTTCCAAAAAGTTTTTTCCCGTGAAAAGCCGTCTCCCCTGCCGGAAACAATATGGGAGTCACCTCCCTGTAGTCTATTTGTAGTCTGGTTTTATAAAACGCGACCGTTGACTGACTTGGCACGCCCGGGGAGTTATGCTAAGATCCGGCCGCGTTAATATATCTGCGTTTTGTGACAAACGTCTTGCTCGGCGGTACTGTACTCCATGCACCTTAACGGTGCGCGTGATTCGGGTGTAATCTTAAGCTAAACGACGTTCCGAATGTTTCCGACTTCGACCATTTCAGCAGCGCCAATAAACGTCGTTTAGCTTAAGATTTCACCCGAATCACGCGCACCGTTAAGGTGCATGGAGTACAGTACCGCCGAGCAAGACGTTTGTCACAAAACGCAGATATATTTACGCGGCCGGATCTTAGCATAACTCCCCGGGTGTGCCAAGTCAGTCAGGCGGAGTGGCGGGTGCCGTCTCTTTTTAGAGTCGAATTATTAAGAGTACCGGGCAGATAACTCTGCGACGATTTCCGGTTCATACTTTGGAACGGTTCATACTTTGGAACGTTACAGTGCTTATGGGAAAAAACGGTACTTCTTAATCATCCTACGTAGCACAAGCTTACACATTGATAAGCACACAGTACAGGCAAAGAGACAGACGGACATACGGCAGAGACAACACACACACACACACACACACACACACACACACACACACACACGCACTCACAGAGAGAGAGAGAGAGAGAGAAAAAAAACATGGATTCAGTCACATATAAGCTCCTTTCTGTTCATAAGGTACAGAAATTGATTTAGTCGTATGAAATAAACACAGTTTAAATCCAAACTCAGAACACAGCAAATACAGGTAATGCAAGTAAACACATTTTAGTTTTTCAAATTTGGCTGGGACCAAAACATACCTTGTTTGTCTGGAACTTGGGACACTTTCCTCAGGTTCTTTTTGGACGTCATCTGAATGACAATAAAAAGAAATATTGTACAGCTGTTGTTTTGTGGAAAGTCTGAAGTAATGGAGTTGAAGATTCTTCACTCCAACTTCATTTTGTCTCCACAAGAGCGGGTGTGATGAACGTGCGAACCAAATTACAGATACGGAGTGTGTACACACCAGGGCTGGACCCGGTCTGGCCAGTCCATGGATACAGGCCCTGGCCCCCAGCCCTGGACTAGCCTAGAATGGTCATTGGGCCAGCCCTGGACCAGCCCTGGCATCCAGGCCTTCGGACCTGGGTTCCATAGGTGATCCAAGCCTAGTCCAGGCCTGGTATTATTTCCTTAGGACCTGGGTTCCAGGGTCGGTCTAGGAATAGTTCTGGCCTAGTATTATTGCCTTAGGACCTGGGTGCCAGGGATGATCCATTCCAAACCCAACAAACTGTCTTGAGTCCTTCACTTGAATTACTCGAGCATTTTTTTGAAAAGGAGAAGAAATCTCCAGCGGCCATACCCGGCCAAATACAGAGAGAGAGAGAGAGAGAAGAGATAGAGAGAGAAAGACACACACATGTACATTCACATCACACACACACACACACACACACACACACACACACACACACACAGAGCGGACACAGCGCACACAAACACAATGAGAGAAGGCAAAAAGTGTACAGACTGAAGTTAGATTCCAGAAATTTCATACTAAGTGTAAATAACCTTACATGAAAAACAAAGTCATTGATTGACAAGTAACGAACGACATTCATTTGAATTTATCACTAAACAGTCACAGTAAGCAATTTTCCGCGGAAGCTAATTTATGGGTACGATGTAGCAGACCACCAGAAATATTTCTGAGGGTCACAAGTACACTAATTGTGTCTCATTGTGCATAGGGTTTCCTCTTCAATATTTATAACCAGTGTCGTCAAGCAACTAGATCCCTGTAGTGCGGCATATGGGGCAAGATAGCCCCTAGGTGTTTTTTGTGATAATTGTGTCTCAACACATGAAAAGTCAAGATGTATCATCAACATTTTCACTGAAGAGTTTTTAATGTGTGCTTGTTTGATGTGTCAACTTGCATGAGCCCAGCTTAAATACGTTTTGAACAATGAATTTTCTTGAAAGGCTCCTGTTCGTCAATTCCACCCAGTTCATTGGATTGAACACGGTTTGAGTGAGTTATCTCCCCGTTGACCACACTGAGAGTTATTCCATGGCCAGCGCTGTAGAACAGCAGCAATGACAATGAAGGCAAAAATGGGTAGGTGGTAGTGGTGGCTATTTCTATTGATCAACAACAACCATGAATACAAGTATGATGGTGGCGGTTAAGACCGGTGAGGCACTGTGGTTAGCTGTGGGCAATGGGTTGTTCCGGTGAAAGTCTTTGTTGTCCTTGTTCATTCTCGTCACGACTGCTGTTGGATGATCGATGTTTTATAAACTGGTCGTTGTTACTAGCTATCATAAAAGTCTGAGATATATTACTCCATTTTCGAATGGACATATGAATGTTTTCTGTTTATGTATGTCTATCAAGTTAGATTTTAAACGGATAACTTACAGTCTACAGTTTGTTGATGAGCAGGAGGTGGAGGAAGGGGAGAAGGACGAGGAGCGTGCTGTCGCATTGGTTGACTTGACAAAATATGCTGTTCGGAAAGTGGTGATGGCGATGAGGGTGATGGGGCTCTGTGGCCGAGAGGTTAGCGCGCTGGACCTACAATCGCTTGCGGTCAGTGGGTACGGCGTTCGAAGCTGCGCTGTTTCCAGAGTTGCATCCTTGAGCAAGATGCTTTACGCGCATTGCTTCTCCCCACCCAGGAGTAAAACGGTACCTGTGAGGGCAGTGTTGGCAAAATGTAGTGCGATTAACCCTCTTATGCGGTCAAGCGCCATCATCGTGTTGGAATACTCCCCAGGGAGTGGAGTCGGTGCTGGTACCTGACTGTGTGCGTCTTAAATGTCCGTCACTATGTTTGTTGTGAGGTACCAGTGAGGATTGATCAAGATGCCCAGTGATCAGGGGGTAAAGTGTAAAGCGGTTTGAGACCCAGAGACAAAGGGTGTAAGTCGCTATATAAAACGACACCTTAACTTTACCTTTACGGCTAGTGCTGCCAAATTGCGAGATTGATGCCGGGGGAGTTGCCTGCATTGCAGGACAAGTTTTGTTCTCGTCAGGGCTCCTGAAAGTAATTTCATATTTTAGTCATAGACGCTACACGTTTCAATATTAATTGATTTAGCAACAATTCTTCTTTATGGCGTCATATGAGCTCTTCTGGTAAAATTGCACACTTTTTTCTATTTAAACTGAAATGAAATACATTCCTATTAATGCACACATCGCTACTTTCAAACAAAAAACTTTACCAAAAAACGTTTACATGAATTAGGGCGTGACAAACATACCACGATGTCGAAGGGCGCCGCACACGTTACCTGGGATTTTCTTCTTCTGTGTCGCTCGACCCCGAGTCAGAGCACTCCAGGCACCTGGTTTGAAGGGTTGTCATGTTTTTGCAGTCTGTTCGAAGATAGATGCAAAACTAAGCGCAAAGTTTGGAAACGAATCCACGACACAATCCTTAATTTTGATTTTAAAAAAAACATGTCTGAATTAAGAGCCGAGTCAGATGTACTGTGGAGTCCTGAAAGAGTTGGTTGGCACGTGGCAGTTGGACAAGGATCGCCAAATAGGGCTAGCGTTTTTCTTTGCTTCTTTAGTCGAGCATTTTCTGCATCCCATTCCCTCATCATTGCATTAACATTTCGCCAAATTTTTCCTCTCAGTAGACTTGTTTGATGACATGATGATAATATTGTAGGCGTGTGCAAGCAAGAAAATGTATAGGGGAAATGCCAATTATCTGTCAAAATGATACGAAAAGGGAGGGAGACAAACCAATGCCGGACACAGAGCACAATGGATTCTGAAATTCTGCTGATTCCCGCCTGGAGAAAGTCCGGTATAGGCTAGGCTTTGAATCTGTATAGAGTAACCGGATATGCTGGAATTTACCGGCCGAAAGGCCTGACCTGATAAGAACTGAGCTTGGCGTCGCCATGGTGACTGCAGCAGATCAGATGTCACCATGAAAATGTAACGCTATTGAGGCCACGTAAGAGTTTCCTCAGAGGGCCTGGCCTAGATACAGTGCCATCAGCTGATGACTGGAAGCCAGATATAGAACAGCCCTGGAGCTGGCCTGGATTCCAGGGGTTCCTGGGTGCCAGGGAACCCCAAGGACTCCCAAGGCTGGATCAGCAAGGTCCAGGGGGTCACGAACTGTCTTGGTGTGTACGAGTATGCGTGCATGCATTAATGAACACTTGAATGACTTAACACATAGCAAGGATAGCGTTAACGACTGAATTGAAATAAATGACAAGAAAAACTAAAATAAAATAGAGCAAACAAATCTATAGGTGGATGTATGGGTAATTGGATGGTTAAAATAAACACATTCAATACGGTATGATAAATGTCTACATGTCTGTAATTTATCAACGACGAATAAATGACTAGATAGACAATTGATGGACACATGAAAGATTTAACGAACTGATGTACAAATAAATAAAACACCGATGGAATGAAGAAGGAATCATGAATCAATCAAAGGAATGCATTAATAAAAACCGCTGGCGCCGAACCTCCAGGTTTTGGCATTAAAAGCCCCCAATAAAGCTGTGAGGGCCTTCAGTAAACCTGGAGGGATAAAAAATCGAATACAGGACGTGTCGTACCATAGTCGTTGTGTACCTCATTTAGTCCATTCGTACCTTTTCTACCCTAACCCTAACCCTAACCCTAACTCTAACCCTAACCATAACCCTAAGAAACGACTAGGTACAAAACGTCCAGTGGATACGAAACGACCTGCATCGTAAAAAATCATTCTTTCTCCTTCTCCAATGTTCTCAAAATTATTCCTCCTGGCATGGATTCTATATAGGATCCATCCTCCTAAAAAATCTACTCGCAAATGACGTCACGTTATTCGACGTCAAATGATCACGTCACACATTTTGCAAATGGATTCTGTTGTAGCATTTTCATTGCAACACCAAAATGTAAAAAAGTCACTTTCTTTTCAAACCTCGATTCAAAAAAATTGATAACATTGAATCGGACCTAACTTCCAGCCAGTGTGCAAATTTTCAAGGAAATCCGTCCAGTAGTTTTGGAGAAATAAGCCGTGAAGTCGGGACAGACACACTGACACACACACACAGACAGACCAATAAAAACCGCTGGCGCTGAACCTCCAGGTTTTGGCATATTTATTTATTTTTATTTTTTTAAGATCGGGTTCGAACCCGCAACCTCTCGAGAAAAGAGGAGGAAAAAAACACACACAAAAAAACCCAGGTCAGGTTCGAACCCACAACCTCTAGAAAACAAGAGAGAAAAAAAGTTTCAGCGCAGAATCGAACCTGGTCATGCATGACCAAGAGTGCAACGCTCTACCAGCTTAGCCATCAGAGAATTGATATAGCCGAGTGTTTGTAAAGCATTTATAACGTACTTTTCCGTAAACCCCCCTTGCAAGCTATCAGCCCAGGAAACAATCGACCATAAATTTTAAACATGATGGATAGGTTCAGGAAGCTCCTATTATGACCTGATTTTTCAATACAAACACTGTATTCATTTTGTTGTTTAGACTGCAAGTGTAACTTTTCTGACTTGCGTTCCACTCAACACAATTTGGACCTGGTGGACATGTACTCGATTAATTGAATCTGTTAAATGGAACTGATGTATTTGATATAAAATTGTATTAATCCTGAAAAATTATGAAATCATACTTCATTCATTCGCGCATTAGTCTTGGCAGCGTTCAGCGGACGAAGTAAACATCAAGCTACTTCGACCATAACGTAAATTCTGCGAGTTGCTGATGAAGCTATCACCGTCACGTGACACGAACCGGCCAGAACCGGTGACGCCAGGAGTGCTTTAGCTGTTTATCGGAATGTCAACGTACTGCTATCTTATGGTCGTAATAATCGGACCAAGTCTGAATAATCTGAGAAAGAAAATCGGATTGGTTTATTATTTGTATGAATACGAGTTTTTTAATCGACTTCGGTAAATTTCGCGCTGTGAGGGTTGAGTGAGGATAGACGTACACTAACGCTTCATTGCAAGGAGGGTGCTGCTTATGTACCTTACCATCTCATTACACAGATTGTCTGTCGTGATGGTAGTTCTGAGATTTTGGGTAAAGCACGGTTATACAAAGCTCCAGGATTAGAACAGAATATATCCCATCCAACGTAAGCGAAGAGCAAAGGTTCACCCCTGTCTCGATCAAGTCTTCGAATCAAGCGTGGTTGGTAAATTTCTTTCTGCACGGAGACGGTTACATCTAACGAACCAAATCTTTTACCGACAAATTCAGTAACGCTAGTTCGTCAAGATCAAAATAGGAGTCTAAACCTTCCAGCAATGGTAGAATCTTGCCTGTCGTATAGATCCTGCGCAGATTTTTTGTCTCACTTACTCAGTCACTTCACAGCGTAGCTGGGCAGACTTAACGGCGTCCATAGACGAATTCAAAGCCTATCACTAGTATCAGACTGCGTCGATTACTCACATGCTAAGTCCAGGCTGCCAGCGGTGTAGATAGTCCTAGTACTCCACAAATATCACAAGTGGCATTGACGAGAATCCCTGTGTGCAAGGAAGGCAAAACAAGCCCACAAAGTCACTGAACATAGTGTTTTTGTCACAGAGCGAATTTTCAAGCTGGCGCCATTCGGCAATAGTCAATTCAATTTATTTCTCATCAATGCAACTAGTGAAGGTAAAGGTAGTAGTTTTGTATAGCGACTCTACACCAATCCGAGGCGCTCAATCCGTTTTAAACTTAACTACCTGATCACTGGAACACTTGATCAACATTTTACAGGCACCTGACAACAGACAGATACGACGCTCATTGTCACGAAGCCAACACAGCGTAGTATCGCTTTTTTGCGTCTGCTGGTAGACGTTCATCATACGAAGAAGCCAAATGTTGTTTTGTGAACGTAGGAAAAGAGTTTGACTCGATGAGGCTCTTACATCTATTGACTATCTAGGGAGGTGCTTCCGAGTGTACGAAATTCATTATCCTGAAAACTCTACTCGCAAATGACGTAAACGTTGTTGATAACGTCACACATTTCGCAATTTCGCCGTTCTATGAATTGCCTACTAGGGAGGTGCTTCCGAGTGTTCGACCTTAAAACACCACTTTCTGTTCAAACCTCGATTCTGAAAATTTGATACATTCAATCGGACCTAACTTCCAGCCAGTGTGCAAAATTTCAAGGAAATCCGTCCAGTAGTTTTGGAGAAATAAGCCATGAAGTCGGGACAGACACACGGACGGACAGACAGACAGACAGACAGATAAAAACCGCTGGCGCTGAACCTCCAGGTTTTGGCACACACAAAAAACACAGTTGCTTGAGGAAAGGCCATGTGAATGGCATTTCTCAGTGCATTTTCTTCATCACTTCCAAACACTGGACATTGAGGAGACCCCAACAAACATCCCGCCAAGTGTTGGAAGAAAGTGAAGTAGGTGCCCGTATCACTCTCAAGTTGACATCAGCTTAGTCCGACTGTAACCCTCTCAATGTTGACATCACCTCACTGAGCTCAGTCCATGACAAAATGTACACTGACAAAGGGTACGCTTGATTGGATTTATTTGATAATTTCCGGTATTTACCTCGCCATAATTTGGTGTTAAAATTGGATCGATTTATATTTTGTCAGTGTTCTGGAGATTTGGATTCCGTATTTAATAGGTACCCGTCACAGGATTCCATAGGATTCCGTAAGATTCCGCGAGATTCCGTGAGATTCCGTAAGATTTCGTGAGATTCCGTAAGATTCCGTGAGATTTCGTAAGATTCCGTAAGATTTCGCTAGATTCCGTATTTAATAGGTACCGCAAAAACTCTCCTCGCAAATGACGTCACGTTATTAATTACGTCACACATGTAGCAATTTTGCCGTTCCATCAATTGGTGCTTGCGAGTAGCGACCTTAAAAAACCACTTTCTGTTCAAACCACGATTCTGAAAATTTGATACATTCAATCGGACCTAACGTCCAGCTAGTGTGCAAAATTTCAAGGAAATCCGTGCAGTAGTTATGGAGAAATGAGCCGTGAAGTCGGGACAGACACACAGACAGACAGACAGACAGACAGACAGATAAAGTCTGTAGGACCTCCAGTAAACCTGGAGGGATAACAAGCACTGTATAGACTGATGCATGCGTGCATGAACAAACTAATGATAATGCAAACAAATGATTGAATGATCAAACGAAAGAACTAACAATCGAATCAATGAATGTATGAAATAGGAATTTCAGTAACCCTTGACTCTCGGAACAGCCACGAAAGACTACAGAGCTACAGAGGGACACCTACTTACCTGGCTGACAGCACTTCCTACACAGACAGCCATACAGCTACAGAGGGACACCTACTTACCTGGCTGACAGCACTTCCTACACAGACAGCCATACAGCTACAGAGGGACACCTACTTACCTGGCTGACAGCACTTCCTACACAGACAGCCATACAGCTACAGAGGGACACCTACTTACCTGGCTGACAGCACTTCCTACACAGACAGCCATACAGCTACAGAGGGACACCTACTTACCTGGCTGACAGCACTTCCTACACAGACAGCCATACAGCTACAGAGGGACACCTACTTACCTGGCTGACTGCACTTCCTACACAGACAGCCATACAGCTACAGAGGGACACCTACTTACCTGGCTGACAGCACTTCCTACACAGACAGCCATACAGCTACAGAGGGACACCTACTTACCTGGCTGACTGCACTTCCTGCAGAGGAAGCCCTAGATGATGCAGAGGAACACCTACTTACCAGACTGACAGCACTTCCTACACAGACAGCCATACAGCTACAGAGGGACACCTACTTACCTGGCTGACAGCACTTCCTACACAGACAGCCATACAGCTACAGAGGGACACCTACTTACCTGGCTGACTGCACTTCCTACAGAGGAAGCTATAGAGGATGCAGAGGGACACCTACTTACTAGACTGACAGCACTCCTTATAGAGGAAGTCATAGAGGATGCAGAGGGACACCTACTTACCTGGCTGACAGTACTCCTTATAGAAAAAGTCATATAGGATGCAGAGGAACACCTACTTACCAGACTGACAGCACTCCTTATAGAGGAAGTCATAGAGGATGCAGAGGACGTTGAGTGGGGGAGGGAACGCTGGAAGTAACTTGAATTCCAGCACCAGTCTGGCGCGCTCCAGGTTCCAGTACTCCGTCTCGTCTTGCTGGATTTTGTTGAACGTAAAGCTGAAAGGAATCGGAGAGGATCTTGTTGCATTCCTTGCATAACATCTGCGGCTCAATGCCCCTCTCCTCAGGCGAAAGCCATGACGGCCGAGCTTTCAGGGCCTCATCCAGGGGTGTTGTCATGGGTGAGCCCAATTTGAATGTCTCGATGGGGATCGCTGTGAAATGGGCGGTCTCACTGCCCACTAGGAAACCGGTACTTGTGCCTGACCCACACTCCTGCAGCTTGAGCTCTGTGTTGCCGCTGCCTGGTGACCCTTGTATAGGGCCGAGGTTCGCTACCCAGCAGCTCAAGGAAACGGGCACATACATGGTGACATAAGCCTTACAGAACACAGTGACGGGCATGACATATTTATCGGACAGTAGGGGGGTCAAAAAATTTGTAAGACAAAAACACACCTGGCAGTTTTGCACCACTTCGATGCCAGTAATCGTGTTGCAGTGTTGTCACAATGAATCCAACATTTCGTTAGAGAACATTAATTAAAGAATAACATATCTGTATTAGAGAAATCCACGCGAGTCTCCTATAGTATTAGAGGTTGCTTTGGACTTATTCGAAAATAAAATTCTGGCCCCAGGCGAAGTGTAAAGTTTACTTAGGTAGCTTACCCTCAAAAGGTTTATGCAATCGTCCATCCTTTAATCTAGTGACCCAACCATACATAATGTGGAATGTTCTCCACATCATGGTGTGCACAGAGAGGAAGCGGTGTACCCTAACTTGGCTACAACTCAAAGCACTAACATTCACGAGAACAAAGATTACTCCACGAATCAGTTTGTTATGTAAGGCCTCAATAATGTAGTCGCTGAAATGAAATAACTTCGTACCCACCCCTCTGTAGTAAACTATTGACCTACACACATTAAAGTGTTCTGTTCCATCATGTTTTGTTTTAACCCAACTGCATTTGTTTGTTTGTTTGTTTGTTTGTTTGTGCATGTCTTCATGTAATAGGTTCTTTGTTCTTGTTATTTCTCCTTTTTCTAATTACTCATCCATCCATTACTTACCCATCCATCCATCTATCCATCCATCCATCCATCCATCCATCCATCCATCCATCCATCCATCCATCCATCCATCCATCCATCCATCCATCCATCCATCCATCCATTCATCCATCCACCCATTTATCCATCCATCCATCCACCCAGTTATCCATCCATCCATCCATCCATCCATCCATCCATTCATTCAGCCGTGTATTAAATCAATAGTTTATTCATTTATTCATCCATTGTTTTTGTCCATCTATTCATTTATTATTCATCCATCCTTATAAGCATTCATTTATTCTTTCACCATTTATCCACTCACTGATCCTTTCGCTCGATATAATACAACAACCCAGATCTCCCATTTGCTCTGTTCTCGTCTTCCGTCAGACCCTCTGGCCAGCAGCTGACCTGAACATGGCGATGAGAAGGTTGAGCAAAAGGACGTTGGTCAGCAGGATGTAGGCCCCCAGGAGCACAGGCACGACGAGAGTTCCGATGTAAGAAGGACATCTGGGCACCTCGAAATCCCTGTACAGCGTGGCGTTGTCGGTGCACGTGTCAGAGCCTGTCCACAGAGGAAAACTACCATCATTACAGCAATAGTCCGTGTCTCCCTGAATGTTTGTTGAAGAGACTGGTGTTTGAAGAGCATTGGAGGTAAGGCAGAGCTGCAGGTAAGGCAGAGGTGCAGGTAAGGCAGAGGTGCAGGTAAGGCAGAGGTGCAGGTAAGGCAGAGGTGGAGGTAAGGCAGAAGTGCAGGTAAGGCAGAGGTGCAGGTAAGGCAGAAGTGGAGGTAAGGCAGCGGTGGAGGTAAGGTAGAGGTGCAGGTAAGGTAGAGGTGGAGATAAGGCAGAAGTGAAGGTAAGGCAGAGGCAGAAGTAAGGCAGAGGTGCAGGTAAGGCAGAGGTGCAGGTAAGGCAGAGTTGCAGGTAAGGCAGAGGTGGAGGTAAGGCAGAGGTGGAGGTAAGGCAGAGGTGCAGGTAAGGCAGAGGTGGAGGTAAGGCAGAGGTGGAGGTAAGGCAGAGGTGCAGGTAAGGCAGAGGTGGAGGTAAGGCAGAGTTGCAGGTAAGGCAGAGGTGGAGGTAAGGCAGAGGTGGAGGTAAGGCAGAGGTGCAGGTAAGGCAGAGGTGCAGGTAAGGCAGAGTTGCAGGTAAGGCAGAGGTGGAGGTAATTCAGAGGTGGAGGTAAGGCAGAGTTGCAGGTAAGGCAGAGTTGCAGGTAAGGCAGAGTTTCAGGTACGGCAGAGGTGGAGGTAAGGCAGAGTTGCAGGTAAGGCAGAGGTGCAGGTAAGGCAGAGGTGCACGTAAGGCAGAGGTGCAGGTAAGGCAGAGGTGGAGGTAAGGCAGAGTTGCAGGTAAAACAGAGGTGGAGGTAAGGCAGAGGTGCAGGTAAGGCAGCGGTGCAGGTAAGGTAGAGGTGGAGGTAACGCAGAGGTGGAGATAAGGCAGAGGTGGAGGTAAGGCAGAGGTGGAGGTAAGGCAGAGGTGCAAGTAAGGCAGAGGTGCAGGTAAAGCCGAGGTGGAGATAAGGCAGAGGTGGAGGTAAGGCAGAGATTGAGGTAAGGCAGAGGTGGAGATAAGGCAGAGGTGGAGGTAAGGCAGAGTTGCAGGTAAGGCAGAGTTGCAGGTAAGGCAAAGGTGGAGGTAAACATAGGTGGAGCTAAGGCAAAGATGGAGGTAAGGCAGAGGTGGAGCTAAGGCAGAGGTGGAGCTAAAGCAGAGATGGAGGTAAGGCAGAGGTGGAGCTAAAGCAGAGATGGAGGTAAGGCAGAGGTGGAGCTAAGGCAGAGATGGAGGTAAGGCAGAGGTGGGGGTGAGGCAGAGGTGGAGCTAAGGCAGAGATGGAGGTAAGGCAGAGGTGGAGCTAAGGCAGAGGTGGAGCTAAAGCAGAGATGGAGGTAAGGCAGAGGTGGAGCTAAAGCAGAGATGGAGGTAAGGCAGAGGTGGAGGTAAGGCAGAGGTGGAGCTAAGACAGAGGTGGAGCTAAAACAGAGGTGGAGGTAAGGCAGAGGTGGAGCTAAGGCAGAGGTGGAGCTAAGGCAGAGGTGCAGGCAAGGCAGAGGTGCAGGCAAGGCAGAGGTGGAACTAAGGCAGCGGTGGAGGTGAGGCAGAGGTGGAGGTAAGGCAGAGATGCAGGCAAGGCAGAGGTGCAGGCAAGGCAGAGGTGGAACTAAGGCAGCGGTGGAGGTGAGGCAGAGGTGGAGATAAGGCAGAGGTGGAACTAAGGCAGAGGTGGTGCTAAGGCAGAGGTGGAGCTAAGGCAGAGATGGAGGTAAGGCAGCGATGGAGGTAAGGCAGAGTTCCAGGTAAGGCAGCGATGGAGGTAAGGCAAAGGTGGAGCTAAGGCAGAGGTGGAACTAAGGCAGCATTGGAGGTGAGGCAGAGGTGGAGATAAGGCAGAGGTGGAACTAAGGCAGAGGTGGTGCTAAGGCAGAGGTGGTGCTAAGGCAGAGGTGGAGGTGAGGCAGAGATGGAGGTAAGGCAGAGGTGGAGCTAAGGCAGAGTTGCAGGTAAGGCAGAGGTGCAGGTACGGCAGCGATGGAGGTAAGGCAGAGGTGGAGCTAAGGCAGTGGTGGAGGTAAGGCAGAGGTGCAGGTAAGGCAGAGATGGAGGTAAGGCAGCGATGGAGGTAAGGCAGAGGTGGAGCTAAGGCAGAGTTGGAGGTAAGGTAGCGGTGCAGGCAAGGCAGAGGTGCAGGCAAGGCAGAGGTGGGACTAAGGTAGAGGTGGAGCTAAGGCAGAGATGGAGGTAAGGCAGCGATGGAGGTAAGGCAGAGGTGGAGCTAAGGCAGAGGTGGAGGTAAGGCAGCGGTGCAGGCAAGGCAGAGGTGCAGGTAAGGCAGAGGTGCAGGTAAGGCAGAGGTGGAGGTAAGGCAGAGGTGCAGGCAAGGCAGAGGTGGAGGTAAGGCAGAGGTGCAGGCAAGGCAGAGGTGCAGGCAAGGCAGAGGTGCAGGCAAGGCAGAGGTGAAGGTAAGGCAGCGGTGGAGGTAGGGCAGCGGTGGAGGTAAGGCAGAGATGGAGGTAAGGCAGAGGTGGATGTAAGGCAGAGATGGAGGTAAAGCAGAGGTGCAGGCAAGGCAGAGGTGCAGGCAAGGCAGAGGTGAAGGTAAGGCAGAGATGGATGTAAGGCAGAGATGGAGGTAAGGCAGAGGTGCAGGCAAGGCAGAGGTGCAGGCAAGACAGAGGTGAAGGTAAGGCAGCGGTGGAGGTAGAGCAGCGGTGGAGGTAAGGCAGCGGTGGAGGTAAGGCAGAGATGGAGGTAAGGCAGAGATGGAGGTAAGGCAGAGATGGATGTAAGGCAGAGATGGAGGTAAAGCAGAGGTGGAGGTAAGGCAGAGGTGCAGGCAAGGCAGAGGTGCAGGTAAGGCAGAGGTGGAGGTAAGGCAGAGATGGAGGTAAGGCAGAGGTGGATGTAAGGCAGAGATGGAGGTAAGGCAGAGATGGAGGTAAGACAGCGGTGGAGGTAAGGCAGAGGTGGAGGTAAGGCAGAGATGGAGGTAAGGCAGCGGTGGAGGTAAGGCAGCGGTGGAGGTAAGGCAGCGGTGGAGGTAAGGCAGAGGTGGAGATAAGGCAGAGGTGCAGGTAAGGCAGAGGTGCAGGTAAGGCAGAGGCAGATGTAAGGCAGAGTTGCAGGTACGGCAGAGTTGCAGGCAAGGCAGAGGTGGAGCTAAGGCAGAAGTAGAGGTTAGGCAGCGATGGAGGTAAGGCAAAGGTGGATGTAAGGTAGAGGTGGAGGTATGGCAGAGGTGAAGGTAAGGCAGAGGTGCAGGTAAGGCAGAGGTGGAGGTAAGGCAGAGTTGCAGGTAAGGCAGAGGTGCAGGTAAGGCAGAGGTGGAGGTAAGGCAGAGGTGGAGGTAAGGCAGAGTTGCAGGTAAGGCAGAGGTGCACGTAAGGCAGATGTGGAGGTAAGGCAGAGGTGGAGGTAAGGCAGAGTTGCAGGTAAGGCAGAGGTGCAGGTAAGGCAGAGGTGGAGGTAAGGCAGAAGTGCAGGTAAGGCAGAGGTGAAGATAAGGCAGAGTTGCAGGTAAGGCAGAGGTAGAGGTAAGGCAGAGGTGGAGGTAAGGCAGAGGCGGAGGTAAGGCAGAGGTGCAGAAAAGGCAGAGGTGGAGGTAAGGCAGAGGTGCAGGTAAGGCAGAGTTGCAGGTAAGACAAAGGTGGAGGTAAGGCAGAGTTGCAGGTAAGGCAGAGGTGGAGGTAATTCAGCGGTGGAGGTAAGGCAGAGGTGGAGGTAAGGCAGAGTTGCAGGTAAGGCAGAAGTGCAGGTAAGGCAGAGTTGCAGGTAAGGCAGAGTTGCAGGTAAGGCAGAGGTGCAGGTAAGGCAGAGGTGGAGGTAAGGCAGAAGTGCAGGTAAGGCAGAGGTGCAGGTAAGGCAGAGGTGCAGGTAAGGCAGAGGTGCAGGTAAGGCAGAGGTGGAGATAAGGCAGAGGTGGAGGTAAGGCAGAAGTGCAGTTAAGGCAGAGGTGCAGGTAAGGCAGAGATGCAGGTAAGGCAGAGGTGGAGGTAAGGCAGAAGTGCACGTAAGGCAGAGGTGCAGGTAAGGCAGAGGTGGAGGTAAGGCAGAGGTGCAGGTAAGGCAGAGGTAGAGGTAAGGCAGAGGTAAACGTAAGGCAGAGGTGCAGGTAAAGCAAAGGTACAGGTAAGGCAGAGGTGGAGGTAAGGCAGAGGTGGAGGTAAGGCAGAGGTAAACGTAAGGCAGAGGTGCAGGTAAAGCAAAGGTACAGGTAAGGCAGAGGTGCAGGTAAGGCAGAGGTGGAGGTAAGGCAGAGGTGGAGGTAAGGCAGAGGTAAACGTAAGGCAGAGTTGCAGGTAAGGCAGAAGTGCAGGTAAGGCAGAGTTGCAGGTAAGGCAGAGTTGCAGGTAAGGCAGAGGTGCAGGTAAGGCAGAGGTGGAGGTAAGGCAGAAGTGCAGGTAAGGCAGAGGTGCAGGTAAGGCAGAGTAGCAGGTAAGGCAGAGGTACAGGTAAGGCAGAGGTGGAGATAAGGCAGAGGTGGAGGTAAGGCAGAAGTGCAGTTAAGGCAGAGGTGCAGGTAAGGCAGAGATGCAGGTAAGGCAGAGGTGGAGGTAAGGCAGAAGTGCACGTAAGGCAGAGGTGCAGGTAAGGCAGAGGTGGAGGTAAGGCAGAGGTGCAGGTAAGGCAGAGGTGGAGGTAAGGCAGAGGTAAACGTAAGGCAGAGGTGCAGGTAAAGCAAAGGTACAGGTAAGGCAGAGGTGGAGGTAAGGCAGAGGTGGAGGTAAGGCAGAGGTAAACGTAAGGCAGAGGTGCAGGTAAGGCAGAGGTGCAGGTAAGGCAGAGGTGCAGGTAAGGCAGAGGTGGAGGTAAGGCAGAGGCGGAGGTAAGGCAGAGGTGCAGGTAAGGCAGAGGTGCAGGTAAAGCAAAGGTACAGGTAAGGCAGAGGTGCAGGTAAGGCAGAGGTGGAGGTAAGGCAGAGGCGGAGGTAAGGCAGAGGTACAGGTAAGGCAGAGGTGCAGGTAAGGCAGAGGTGGAGGTAAGGCAGAGGCGGAGGTAAGGCAGAGGCGGAGGTAAGGCAGAGGCGGAGGTAAGGCAGAGGCGGAGGTAAGGCAGAGGTGGAGGTAAGGCAGAGGCGGAGGTAAGGCAGAGGCAGAGGTAAGGCAGAGGTGGAGGTAAGGCAGATGTGCAGGTAATGTAGAGGTGCAGGTAAGGCAGAGGTGCAGGTAAGGCAGAGGTGGAGGTAAGGCAGAAGTGCAGGTAAGGCAGAGGTGCAGGTAAGGCAGAGGTACAGGTAAGGCAGAGGTGGAGATAAGGCAGAGGTGGAGGTAAGGCAGAGGTGCAGTTAAGGCAGAGGTGCAGGTAAGGCAGAGGTGCAGGTAAGGCAGAGGTGAAGGTAAGGCAGAGGTGCACGTAAGGCAGAGGTGCAGGTAAGGCAGAGGTGGAGGTAAGGCAGAGGTGCAGGTAAGGCAGAGGTGGAGGTAAGGCAGAGGTAAACGTAAGGCAGAGGTGCAGGTAAAGCAAAGGTGCAGGTAAGGCAGAGGTGGAGGTAAGGCAGAGGTGGAGGTAAGGCAGAGGTGGAGGTAAGGCAGAGGTGGAGGTAAGGCAGAGGTGCAGGTAAGGCAGAGGTGGAGGTAAGGCAGAGGTGCAGGTAAGGCAGAGGTGGAGGTAAGGCAGAGGTAAACGTAAGACAGAGGTGCAGGTAAAGCAAAGGTACAGGTAAGGCAGAGGTGGAGGTAAGGCAGAGGTGGAGGTAAGGCAGAGGCGGAGGTAAGGCAGAGGTGCAGAAAAGGCAGAGGTGGAGGTAAGGCAGAGGTGCAGGTAAGGCAGAGTTGCAGGTAAGACAGAGGTGGAGGTAAGGCAGAGGTGCAGGTAAGGCAGAGGTGGAGGTAATTCAGCGGTGGAGGTAAGGCAGAGGTGGAGGTAAGGCAGAGTTGCAGGTAAGGCAGAAGTGCAGGTAAGGCAGAGTTGCAGGTAAGGCAGAGGTGCAGGTAAGGCAGATGTGCAGGTAAGGCAGAGGTGGAGGTAAGGCAGAGGTGCAGGTAAGGCAGAGGTGCAGGTAAGGCAGAGGTGCAGGTAAGGCAGAGGTGCAGGTAAGGCAGAGGTGGAGATAAGGCAGAGGTGGAGGTAAGGCAGAAGTGCAGTTAAGGCAGAGGTGCAGGTAAGGCAGAGGTGCAGGTAAGGCAGAGGTGGAGGTAAGGCAGAAGTGCACGTAAGGCAGAGGTGCAGGTAAGGCAGAGGTGGAGGTAAGGCAGAGGTGCAGGTAAGGCAGAGGTGGAGGTAAGGCAGAGGTAAACGTAAGGCAGAGGTGCAGGTAAAGCAAAGGTACAGGTAAGGCAGAGGTGGAGGTAAGGCAGAGGTGGAGGTAAGGCAGAGGTGGAGGTAAGGCAGAGGTGGAGGTAAGGCAGAGGTGTGAGGTAAGGCAGAGGTGGAGGTAAGGCAGAGGTGGAGGTAAGGCAGAGGTGGAGGTAAGGCAGAGGTGGAGGTAAGGCAGAGGTGGAGGTAAGGCAGAGGTGGAGGTAAGGCAGAGGTGGAGGTAAGGCAGAGGTGGAGGTTAGGCAGAGGTGGAGGTAAGGCAGAGGTGGAGGTAAGGCAGAGGTGGAGGTAAGGCAGAGGTGGAGGTAAGGCAGAAGTGCAGGTAAGGCAGAGGTGGAGGTAAGGCAGAAGTAGAGGTAAAGGTAAGGCAGAGGTACAGGTAAGGCAGAGGTGGAGGTAAGGCAGAAGTAGAGGTAAAGGTAAGGCAGAGGTGGAGGTAAGGCAGAAGTAGAGGTAAAGGTAAGGCAGAGGTGGAGGTAAGCCAGAGGCGGAGGTAAGGCAGAGGTGGAGGTAAGGCAGAGGCGGAGGTAAGGCAGAGGTGGAGGTAAGGCAGAGGTGGAGGTAAGGCAGAGGTGGAGGTAAGGCAGAGGTGGAGGTAAGGCAGAGGTGGAGGTAAGGCAGAGGTGGAGGTAAGGCAGAGGTGGAGGTAAGGCAGAGGTGGAGGTAAGGCAGAAGTGCAGGTAAGGCAGAGGTGGAGGTAAGGCAGAAGTAGAGGTAAAGGTAAGGCAGAGGTACAGGTAAGGCAGAGGTGGAGGTAAGGCAGAAGTAGAGGTAAAGGTAAGGCAGAGGTGGAGGTAAGGCAGAAGTAGAGGTAAAGGTAAGGCAGAGGTGGAGGTAAGCCAGAGGCGGAGGTAAGGCAGAGGTGGAGGTAAGGCAGAGGCGGAGGTAAGGCAGAGGTGGAGGTAAGGCAGAGGTGGAGGTAAGGCAGAGGCGGAGGTAAGGCAGAGGTGGAGGTAAGGCAGAGGCGGAGGTAAGGCAGAGGTGCAGGTAAGGCAGAGGCGGAGGTAAGGCAGAGGTGGAGGTAAGGCAGAGGCGGAGGTAAGGCAGAGGTGGAGGTAAGGCAGAGGCGGAGGTAAGGCAGAGGTGGAGGTAAGGCAGAGGCGGAGGTAAGGCAGAGGAGGAGGTAAGGCAGAGGCGGAGGTAAGGCAGAGGTGGAGGTAAGGCAGAGGCGGAGGTAAGGCAGAGGTGGAGGTAAGGCAGAGGCGGAGGTAAGGCAGAGGCGGAGGTAAGGCAGAGGTGGAGATAAGGCAGAGGTGGAGGTAAGGCAGAGGTGCAGGTAAGGCAGAGGCGGAGGTAAGGCAGAGGCGGAGGTAAGGCAGAGGCGGAGGTAAGGCAGAGGTGGAGGTAAGGCAGAGGCGGAGGTAAGACAGAGGCGGAGGTAAGGCAGAGGCGGAGGTAAGGCAGAGGCGGAGGTAAGGCAGAGGTGGAGGTAAGGCAGAGGTGGAGGTAAGGCAGAGGCGGAGGTAAGCCAGAGGTGGAAGTAAGGCAGAGGCGGAGGTAAGGCAGAGGCAGTGGTGGAGGTAAGGCAGAGGTGGAGGTAAGGCAGAGGTGGAGGTAAGGCAGAGGTGGAGGTAAGGCAGAGGCGGAGGTAAGGCAGAGGCGGAGGTAAGGCAGAGGCGGAGGTAAGGCAGAGGTGGAGGTAAGGCAGAGGCGGAGGTAAGGCAGAGGCGGAGGTAAGGCAGAGGCGGAGGTAAGGCAGAGGCGGAGGTAAGGCAGAGGTGGAGGTAAGGCAGAGGTGGAGGTAAGGCAGAGGCGGAGGTAAGCCAGAGGTGGAAGTAAGGCAGAGGCGGAGGTAAGGCAGAGGCGGAGGTAAGGCAGAGGCGGAGGTAAGGCAGAGGTGGAGGTAAAGCAGAGGTGGAGGTAAGACAGAGGTGGAGGTAAGGCAGAGGCGGAGGTAAGCCAGAGGTGCAGGTAAGGTGTGGAGAAGCCACCGTTGTCTGTGAGGTAAGCCTCTTGACTTACTTGACCTGACGTATTCCTGTGAGTTGCCTGCAGGTGTCAAGACCACCATTCTAGTCCACTAGAGACTTTTCCGGCTGGCAAAAGAATATCTAGCACAGTTTACATCACGTGATGAAACGATTCCAGATCCGGAATAGTCAAATAGAGGTCAAACGAGAGGCTTGTTGGATAGCCCTCTGCTCCCTGACATACACCGTTGAAGTAGTTCTGGGACTATTTTGCACAAAATTAATAAATTACGCTTGTTGAGGCAAATAAACAAGTGTTTATTTGATAAAATATAATTGTTTGTATTGAAATGGAAACAAGTTTTGTCATCTGAATGATATCTGTAAAAAGTGGAGAGAAAAAAATAGTATCCGGAGCGAAATATTTTTGGCGCAATGCTGTTATGCGAAGGGTCAAGTCTATTACGCATTCATTGCGAACTGCGCCTGAGCCACGTGACTCGGGTTCACAGAGTGCAAGGCCGCAACCACACCACGCCACTGCACCCGGCTCTGGGCAGCCCGCTCTTGCCTCGCTAACCACTGACCTTCTCCATGTCTGCTTCGGCCTCCCAGCTCTTTTGCTTCCTCTGTGGAATCCAGGCCAGTGCCTGCTAATTCTGTGAACCCGAGTCACGTGACTCTGGCGCAGTTTGCAATGAATGCGTCATAGACTTTACCCTTCGCATAACAGCATTGCGCCCCAAAAAAGTTCGTTTTGATACTATTTTATCTCTCCACTTTTTACAGAAATCATTCGTATGTCAAAACTCGATTCCATTTCAACACAAACATGTTACTTTTATCGAATAAATGCTTGTGTATTGCCTCAACAAAAGTTAGTTATTAGTTTTGTGCGAAATAGTCTTCGAACTACTTTAACGGCGTATGTCAGGGAGCGATACGGCTATCCCACAAACCTCTCGTGTGACCTCCTCATGCATATTTCGGACGAAAACCTTCCAGCACGTGATGACAACTGGACTAGAGTCACTTTCTCCGGTAGGCGAAGTCTCTAGTGAACCAAAATGGTCCCTGCCGTGTGATGCTGTACGCTGGTTTCGTAGAGTGTGTCATTTCCACTTCTACTATTGTTGCTTAGCATCTTGGCTGATGGTGTTTCGGTTGGTTCTCTCCCACAGGCTGGCACTGATAATTTTCTCAGGGAACATGGTTTTCATGATATGTCGTAGGGATCTATTGACTAAGGTCTGGAGCATGTCGGTGTCGGTGTTGGTCACTCTCTTTGTCTCAGATCCACACAGAAGGACGTAGGTATGTAGGTAGGTGAATGGGTAGATAGGCAGGCAGGTGTTCGGATTTGTAGGTATGTATGTACGTAGGTAGATAGGTAACTGATAGGTAGGTATGCGTGTAGGAGGGAGGGAGGGAGGGAGGGAGGGAGGGAGGGAGGGAGGGAGGGAGGGAGGGAGGGAGGGAGGGAGGGAGGGAGGGAGGGAGGGAGGGAGGGAGGGAGGGAGGGAGTGAGTGAGGGAGGGAGGGAGGGAGGGAGGGAGGGAGGGAGAGAGGGAGGGAGAGAGGGAGGGAGGGAGGGAGGGAGGGAGGGAGGGAGGGAGGAAGGGAGGGAGAGAGGGAGAGAGGGAGGGAGAGAGGGAGGGAGGGAGGGAGGGAGGGAGGGAGGGAGGGAGGGAGGGAGGGAGGGAGGGAGGGAGGGAGGGAGGGAGGGAGGGAGGGAGGGAGGGAGGGAGGGAGGGAGGGAGGGAGGGAGGGAGGGAGGGAGGGAGGGAGGCAGGTATGTGGGTACATAGGTGACCGGTAGGTAGGTATGTAGGTAAAAGCTTGGTAGGCAGTTAGGTAGACTGATAGGTAGGTAGGTAGATATGTAGGTAGGTAGGTAGGTAGGTAGGCAGGCAGGATGGCAAGTAGGTAGATAGGTATTTACAAGAGGGCAGATAAGAATAAAAGACAGGAAGGCGGAAAGAAGGAAGGAAGCTGGTGATGAAGGAAAATAAATACAAATAAAGAATAAATAGAATGAAGAATAAGGGAAGGAAGAATGTAAATGGAGCAATGAAAGAATAACAAAGTACACAGAGAGCAAGTAACAAAGAAAAGGAACGGAAGAAAGGTGGTGGAAAGGAAAAAAGGAAGAAAATGACGGAAAGAACAGAAAAAGGAAGGAAGGAAAGAAGGAAGGAAGGACGGAAGGATTTCAAGAAAGGAAGGAAGGAAGGAAGGAAGGGAGGAAGGAAGGAAGGAAGGAAGACACGAGAAAGCAATCAGGCAAACAGTAACTAAAGAATTAAAAAATATTTTCTTGAAATGCGCAGCAGGCGACCGCACACTCAGCTCTGGCACCAATACAGCCACAGTGGCAAGAAACTCCCAACGGAGCGAGACAACAGACAGTCTTCACAGAAAGGGCTCCCGTCAGCAAGCGTATCGGCCCTTGACACCACCTGACACTCTCGGTTAGAGGGCCACACCTGGGGCGGGTTTCAAAATGCGAAGATCTCGGTAGATCTACGTAGATCTCGCCGAATGGGCAGTTTCATTCTTTGCTTGCTATCGAGCCAATCGTAGACGAGCGTAGATTGAGCGAGGCAGCTTGAGAGGTGCCTAGCTTTTAAGATTCGAGACAAAAGTTCGGCGTGGATGCGTTGACCTGCATTCGATGTGTAAACTGTAGGAGGTTTCACGATCTATTAATGCATTCAACATACACCTTTGATAAATTAATGCTGTGCATGGCTTCTATTTTCTTTGGATGGGTTGCTAGTATCTCGAAATAGAGCGTTTTCTGAATGAACCGGCAACACGTCGGCCATTGAAATGTGGCCAGTTCACCTCTTGTCGTGACGTCTACGCATGCGCATTACTTCGTCACGTTGGGTAGTTTCTTTTTTAGCTAGCTCTTACTGCGAAGCAAGATCTTGCGACCAAGATCGACTACCTATTTTGAAACCCGCCCCTGGTTATAGCTCCAGGTGCCCGACAGCTGCCTACAACTCTTTGCACGCCTTCCGTGCATCACGGGGCAGAGACTGCCTGCCTCCCCTACTGTTGGACAGCGGGGCTCTGGTCTCTGGTGTTCCGGCTGATCCAGATCCAGCGTGATGCCCTCTCTGCTGTTCTGTCATAACCCTCGCCACCATACACCTTAACAACATCACGTCTTACCAGCTATGTCGTCCAGGAACAGCTCTCCGAAGATCTGGAAGTAGGCCTTGCGAGTCAGGTAGAGCGGCAGCTTGGGTGTGAGTTGCGTGTTGGGATACAAGATGGCCTCCGTGGCCACGCCGTACCCGAACACGATGGTGAACAGGATGATGAGGAAGCCAAACAGATCCTTGAACTGTAACAAAACGAAACAGAATGACCACAAGAATCGCTTGGAGGGGTAGGCGTTCCGGGGTCTGAGGAAGGGTCGTACCATTCGGGCCTAAAGGTGAA
>JAWQFJ010016365.1:2500-5000 GCA_034096865.1 Theodoxus fluviatilis | reverse complement strand
CGCTGAACCACGTTGCACTACGCACCCCGGCGACTCCTTCCCGCACTGCTCTCTCTATCTCTTCCATCCGGCGAGTCAGAGCCTCCCCCATCTCGTCCATGGTGCGTTGGAGGGCAGCTTGAATCTCCCCACGGGGAACCTCTTTGTCTGCTGAAGGTGGTGACAAGTCGGGATGATGGACAGGAATGGAAAGTGGCGTTGATACAGCAGGAGGCTCTTGAATGGTGGTGACTGGCGATGCGTCAGGCTGCGTCTCAAAGCAAAACGGTGCAGTTGGCAGGTCAAAGGTCGCTGAAGAGGAGGCTATATGATCTGTCTCTGCAGCGACTCGTGAGTTTCGTTCACACGCAGTATCACATACAATGGATGTCGCAACAGCATTTTCATTAGCATTTTCGCTGAATAAAGTGACGACCGCTCTCTGCTCACCCTTTGGTCAGTTGGGAAGTGCTCAGTTCGTTGCTAGTCGCGTCGCCGCTGTGCCGGAGTCTTCCGCTTCCAAAATCCCTTCTGGACGTCGCGCGCTGGTAGTGGCCGACCGTCGCCCTCTCGAAAGCGTAGCACAACTACGGTGGTCCCACGTTCGCCTGTTACTTTCCAAGATGTAGGTTCACTCGTCGCCAGCAAGGACACTAACAACGTCTCCAGAGTAACTGGTAGTCCAGCGACTGGCATTGTGGTGGTGGCTGTGTTAAACTAGCGTGAGCAGGGCAGAGCTGCAGCAAACACGTCCTATCGCCTCGAGCGCGAGTCGCCAAGTGAGAGAGAGAGAGAGAGAGAGAGAGAGAGAGAGAGAGAGAGAGAGAGATTTGATAAGCTTTTATTCAGGCCGACGACCCATCTCAGGTTTCAAATATAGAGATACATAATAAAAGATAAATGTTAATCCTCAAAAAATGTTATAATACAATATAAATTCATAATGTCATCAGTTTCTCCTTCCAAGGATTCGACCCGAAAAGGCATAAACTCTCTGAGAGAGAGAGAGAGAAAGTGAAAGAGAACTAAAATGATACTTATACTGAACTGAGCGTTATTTTGTTTACAGGCCGACTATCCATTGACAGGAATAATACAACAAGTACAATTTATATTTTCTTACACGTATCAAAAGTACAAATCGTGCAGCGGTTGACACATTCATGAGGCTGCTACGAAGATCGCACATTCCTTTTCTCTTCTCCTCAGAGCATGATATATGTACTTGATACATCATTTGCCGCCCGGATATTGGTATCTTTCAAAAGAAAGCTACAGTCTCCACCCAATTGTACATGACGTGCTATGTACCTTTCTCTGAGATCGACATATTTACTGCATTTCAAAAGAAAATGTATCTCATTCTCTATCTCGCCACAGAATGTACACTTTAGGTCCCTTGCTGTATTGTAATCATAAAGTTGATAGACTTTTAGTGCATACATACGAATGCATTTTAAACCTTTTAATGTTCAGAAAAGTTAGGTATGTTTTCTGACCAAATTCATGTTTGATGTCAGAATACAACGAAAATCAGTTGCTGCTAATATGTTTTCCTTCCCACGACTGTCGATAGCAATCCTGCAGCCTTTGCTTGAATTGTTAAAAGAAAATTCGTTCCCTACACCATCGTTCATCCACACATATGCATAACCTTGCTTACACAACGTATTTTTAACCAAGCAGGACCAGTTCTTGTTGCAGGGTATAATTTTGCAACATTACATAGGCTTGGTTAGGTAGTCTATGGAACGACATATTTGACCGTTCCAACAATATCTAACTGTTCTAATCGTGTGGTTAACTAATAAGGGATACCAACCCAATGCGCCGTATACAAAATAAATTGGCGCTCTAATATCTAACCCTAGAAACTGTTTACAGATAAAGACGCACACCTTTTCAACAATTTCCTGGCTCTTTATACCCCATGTTTCAGCCCCATACAGCAAGGTAGACCGTACCTGTGCATCAAAGAAGTTCGTGAATACTGCAGAACTAGTATTATACAACATCCACATCGCTCTCATTATTTGGACTACTTTATGTTTGCCCCTAAAGGCAATATCTTCTAAAGAAGCATTTTCCGAAAGCTTGGTGGTAAACACACAACCTAGATATTTGCATTTATTTACCACATCAAGCCTGGTGTGATTAACATACCATCTTTCTCCTTCTGCCAGATGTCCCCCCTTTGTAAAGACCACCCCCTTAGTCTTATTGATATTGCCTTGGAGACCAAGGGTTTCTTAGGCACTAACGAGGGAGTTGATTAGATTTTGCAGCCCACTTTTTGATGTCGACAGAACAACAACGTCGTCGGCAAACAATAAAAACCGCTGGCGCTGAACCTCCAGGTTTTGGCACACACAAAAAATTGGGTTCAAACCCGCAATCTCTCGAGAAAAGAGGGGGGGGAAAACACACACAAAAACACAAAAAACAGGTCGGGTTCGAAAACAGTTTCAGCGCGGATTCGAATCCGTTCACGCATGACCTAACGTTACAATTGTCCAGCGAT
>JAWQFJ010016363.1:0-12320 GCA_034096865.1 Theodoxus fluviatilis | reverse complement strand
AAGTACTCTAGAAGTTGCGTCAGACATTACTTGCTTTGCGAGGGTGATAATTTGCGCTGTAGTTGTGACTGTAGAAGTAAGTAAGTAATTAGCTAGGCCGGGATGCCTTTGTGCGCATGCGCAATCGTTTTGGCTGTCGTCTGCTCTTTGAGAGATAACGCCTTTGTGTGCATACAATTCCTCGTGCAACTAGTTGGCATTTAAGTTCTCGCTCCAGCCTCTGCTAGCACCTACTCCCACCCCCACCACCACCCACCCCCACCCCCACCCACCCCAACCCCCGTCCACCCCCACGCCCACCCACCCCCACCCACCCCCACCCACCCCCACCCACCCCCACCCCCATCCCCCAAACTCGTTAGATCCTAGCGTACATCAGCACACATTTCTTCATTTTACAACAAATAAAGCAATTTAATCTAAACATATTTTTTAATAACACAAATGCAATATACATGTGTACTTTTTATGGCATAATTTTTCATAGTTTCGTACACAAAGTCAACAGGTACTGTGGCGTGTAGGTCTGTCGACGCACATTTCCATTTCATTAATGTAGGTACTTACACGACATAATTATTCGTGTATTCAATACACAGGTTGATAAAATAATACTGTTTATAGCTTACAATTTATTTGAATGGGTTTCTAGTACTTTTGAAAAGGCGTTTTCTGTGCTAACTGAAAACAACAATGGCGGCTGTACTCGCTGTAACAACGGCTGTACTCGCTGTAACAACGGCTGTACTCGCTGTAACAACGGCTGTACTCGCTGTAACAACGGCTGTACTCGCTGTAACAACGGCTGTACTCGCTGTAACAACGGCTGTACTCGCTGTAACAACGGCTGTACTCGCTGTAACAACGGCTGTACTCGCTGTAACAACGGCTGTACTCGCTGTAACAACGGCTGTACTCGCTGTAACAACGGCTGTACTCGCTGTAACAACGGCTGTACTCGCTGTGACAACGGCTGTACTCATGGGCCTGGCTGAAGTAGAATTTGGATTGGTTTTACTACATTGTTACTTGTGAGATAACCAGCATTTTCGACTCATGCATCCCTATGTAGTGCTTATATTTGAATAGTTGACACGTATTCACACAGTGGCAAGTCATTTCATTTTCCTGTATGCGAGTCCAGGCAAGAGGTTCTATGGACTGACGGCCTTTTCATCACCTGGCTCGGCAGTGTGAAACTCTCTTTGCATTACTTGAGAAAGTTTTATTCTCTCTCGCTCAACTCTTCTCACTCGCTCAACTTCACTCACTCGCTCAAATCCGCTCTCTCTCTCAACTCCGCTCTCTCTCTCAACTACGCTTTCTCTCTCAACTCCGCTCTTTCTCTCAACTACGCTCTCTCGCTCAACTCCGCTCTCTCGCTCAACTCCGCTCTCTCTCTCAACTCCGCTCGCTCCTCTCCTGCTCAACTCCGCTGCCTCCTCCTCTCAACGCTCCCACTCGCTCTCTCCTGCCGCCTAAACTCAGCTCGTCGTCGCCTCTCTCTCTCTCTCGCTCTCTCTTCTCCTCTCTCTCAACTCCGCTCTCTCTCTCAACTGCGCAACTCGTCTCTCGTCTTGCACTCCGCTCATCTCTCTCTCAACGCCGCCATCCTCTCACAACTACGCTCTCTCTCTGAACTCCGCTCTCTCTCTCAACTCCGCTCTCTCTTGTCCTACAACTCCGCTTATCTGCTCTCTTCTTAACTCCGCTCGCTCATCTCAACTCCACTCTCTCTTTCTCAACTCCGCTCACTCTCTCAACTCCGCTCATCTCTCTTCACACCGCTCTCTCTCTCTCTTCAACTCCGCTCTCTCAGTCTCTCTCTCAACTCAGCTCTCTCATCTCGTCTCTCTCAATCTCCGCGTCTTCTCTCTCTCTACTCTCGATTCTCTCTCCGTCTCTCTCCTCTCTCTCACTCTCCTCTCTCTCCAACTCCGCTCTCTCTTCTGAACTCCGCTCTCTCTCTGCTCCTCCACTCGCTCTCAACTCCGCTCGTCTCGCACGCGTGCGCTCTCCTCTCTCTCCTCCTCTCTCTCTCTCTCTCTCATCTCGCGCTCTCCTCTCTCAACTCCGCTCTCTCTCTGAACTCCGCTCTCTCTCTGAACTCCGCTCTCTCTCTCAACTCCGCTCTCTCTCTCAACTCCGCTCTCTCTCTCTCTCTCAACTCCGCTCTCTCTCTGAACTCCGCTCTCTCTCTGAACTCCGCTCTCTCTCTCAACTCCGCTCTCTCTCTCAACTCCGCTCTCTCTCTCTCTCTCTCAACTCCGCTCTCTCTCTGAACTCCGCTCTCTCTCTGAACTCCGCTCTCTCTCTTCACTCCGCTCTCTCTCTCAACTCCGCTCTCTCTCTCAACTCCGCTCTCTCTCTCAACTACGCTCTCTCTCTCAACTCCGCTCTCTCTCTCAACTCCGCTCTCTCTCTCAACTCCGCTCTCTCTCTCTCAACTCCGCTCTCTCTCTCAACTACGCTCTCTCTCTCAACTCCGCTCTCTCTCTCAACTCCGCTCTCTCTCTCTGAACTCCGCTCTCTCTCTTCACTCCGCTCTCTCTCTTCACTCCGCTCTCTCTCTCAACTACGCTCTCTCTCTCAACTACGCTCTCTCTCTCAACTACGCTCTCTCTCTCAACTACGCTCTCTCTCTCAACTACGCTCTCTCTCTCAACTACGCTCTCTCTCTCAACTACGCTCTCTCTCTCAACTACGCTCTCTCGCTCAACTCCGCTCTCTCTCTCAACTCCGCTCTCTCTCTCAACTCCGCTCTCTCTCTCAACTCCGCTCTCTCTCTCTCTCAACTCCGCTCTCTCTCTGAACTCCGCTCTCTCTCTTCACTCCGCTCTCTCTCTCAACTCCGCTCTCTCTCTCAACTCCGCTCTCTCTCTCAACTACGCTCTCTCTCTCTCAACTCCGCTCTCTCTCTGAACTCCGCTCTCTCTCTCAACTCCGTTCTCTCTCTCTCAACTCCGCTCTCTCTCTCAACTCCGTTCTCTCTCTCTCAACTCCGCTCTCTCTCTCAACTCCGCTCTCTCTCTCAACTACGCTCTCTCTCTCTCAACTCCGCTCTCTCTCTCTCAACTCCGCTCTCTCTCTCAACTCCGCTTTCTCGCTCAAATCCGCTTTCTCTCTCAACTCCGCTCTCTCTCAACTCCGCTCTCTCTCTCTCTCTCAACTCCGCTCTCTCTCTCACTCAACTCCGCTCTCTCTCTCTCAACTCCGCTCTCTCTCTCTCAACTCCGCTCTCTCTCTCAACTACGCTCTCTCTCAACTCCGCTCTCTCTCTCAACTCCGCTCTCTCTCTCAACTCCGCTCTCTCTCTCAACTCCGCTCTCTCTCTCTCTCAACTCCGCTCTCTCTCTCTCAACTCCGCTCTCTCTCTCTCTCAACTCCGCTCTCTCTCTCTCTCAACTCCGCTCTCTCTCTCTCTCAACTCCGCTCTCTCTCTCAACTACGCTCTCTCTCTCAACTCCGCTCTCTCTTTCAACTCCGCTCTCTCTCTCTCTCTCTCTCAACTCCGCTCTCTCTCTCTCTCAACTCCGCTCTCTCTCTCAACTCCGCTCTCTCTCTCAACTCCGCTCTCTCTCTCTCAATTCCGCTCTCTCTCTCAACTCCGCTCTCTCTCTCAACTACGCTCTCTCTTTCTCAACTCCGCTCTCTCTCTCAACTACGCTCTCTCTCTCAACTCCGCTCTCTCTCTCTCAACTCCGCTCTCTCTCTCTCTCAACTCCGCTAACTCGCTCAATTCCGCTCACTCACTCGTTTACTCTCTCGTTTACTCACTAGTTTATTCACTCGTTTATTTACTTACTCGTTTTCTCATTGCACGCTCACTCACTCACTCATTTGCCCATTCACTACTCGTTCACTTCCTCGCTCCATTGTTCATTCACTCACTCACTCACTCTCTCGCTCACTTATTCGCTTGCTTGCTCACTTTCTTACTCACTCACTTACTCACTGTGTGTCTCCGTCACTAACTCGCTGATTCACTTACTCACTTTCTCACTCACTCACTCACTCACTTGCTTATCTGCTACCTCGGTTGTTTGCTCACACACTTGCTCAAAACCGTCAACAATACCGCATTGGTTCTTAAACACACATGCACTCTCTCAATCCCTTTATCTCTCTTTCTCTCTCACTGTCTCTCTCTCTCTTTATCTATCAGTCTATTTTTTATCTCTCTCTTTTTCTCTGTCTGCATCTCTGTCTCTCTCTGTCTCTCTGTCTCTGTTTCTCTGTCTCTCTCTCTCTCCCTGTCTCTGTTTCTCTGTCTCTCCTCTCTGTCTCTCTCTGTCTCTCTGCCTCTCTCTGTCTCTCTGTCTCTCTCTCTCTCTCTCTCTCTCCATCTTTTCACCATACAGCCGCTCTCTCCTGCACTGTCTCACTCACACTGCATATGTGCTGACGCTGGGACAAGATACGCTGCCGTTGACAAGAGCCTGTTTGAAAGTGTTGACCTTGTCGTCATGCAGAGAGGAGGTGCAAGCGGCAAGACGGAGAACCAAAAGACTGAACCTGTCGAAAACGGGAAATCTGAGGTGAGGCTCAAACTCGTATCAAACAATGATTTTGTCAAATAATATCCCCGGTTTCTTGGCACTTTTATTCAGTCTCAAAGTCGCTCACTCATACATTCATTCATTCACTCGCTCGTTCCCTCGCTCCCTCATACATTCATTCATTCACTCGCTCGTTCCCTCGCTCCCTCACTCACTCACTCTCTCACTCACTCACGCACGCACTCACTTACTCTCCCAAACCCACCCACCCACCCACCCAATCACCCACCCACCCACCCACTCACTCACTCACTCACTCACTCACTCACTCACTCACTCACTCACTCACTCACTCACTCACTCACTCACTCACTCACTCACTCACTCACTCACTCACTCACTCACTCACTCACTCACTCACTCACTCACTCACTCACTCACTCACTCACTCACTCACTCACTCACTCACTCACTCACTCACTCACTCACTCACTCACTCACTCACTCACTCACTCCACTCACTCACTCACTCACTCACTCACTCACTCACTCACTCACTCACTCACTCACTCACTCACTCACTCACTCACTCACTCACTCACTCACGCACTCACTCACTCACTCACTCACTCACTCACTCACTCACTCACTCACTCACTCACTCACTCACTCACTCACTCACTCACTCACTCACTCACTCACTCACTCACTCACTCACTCACTCACTCACTCACTCACTCACTCACTCACTCACTCACTCACTCACTCACTCACTCACTCACTCACTCACTCACTAGCTCACTCACTCGCTCGCTCACTCACTCGCTCGCTCACTCACTCACTCGCTCACTCACTCACTCGCTCACCCGCTCACTCGCTCACCCGCTCACTCGCTCACCCGTTCACTCGCTCACTCGCTCACTCGCTCACTCGCTCAGTTGCTCGGTCAGTTGCTCGGTCAGTTGCTCGGTCAGTTACTCACTCGCTCACTCACTCACTTGCTCGCTCGCTCACTCTCTCACTCACTCGCTCTCTCGCTCACTCACTCGCTTACTCGCTCGATCACTCGCTCGATCACTTACTCACTCACTCACTCACTCACTTGCTCGCGTGCTCGCTCGCTCACTCCCTCACTCACTCGCTCGCTCACACCCTCACTCACTCGCTCACTCACTCGCACGCTCACTCGCTCACCAACTCGCTCACCAGCTCGCTCACGCACTCATTTGCTCGCTCACTCGCTCACTAACACGCTCACTCGCTCGTTTACTCGCTCGCTCACCCACTCACTCTCTCACTCACCCACCTGTTTACTCGTTCCCTCGATCGTTCACTCACTCGTTTACACGTTTACCTGTTTACTCGCTCGTTCACTCATTCACGTGTTCATTAAATCACTCACTCATTCACTCGCTTACTCATTCACTCACTTACTCATTTACTCGCTAACTATTTTCTCGCTTACTCATTCACTCATTTACTCATTTATTCACACGTTTACTCACTTATTCCCATACTAGTTTAATGTATCGCTTGGTTGTTGACTGAATTATGCACATGCTCAGTTAGTTCATAAATAATTTCCTTCCTAGCCCATTAGTTTTCTCTCTCATGCACATGTCTGTCTGTCTACTATAAATTCGGAGAACATTTGTTCATAATTCTTTAGTAATTGGTACTAGCACATTTTCCATTTCAGAGTAATGAACAGAAATTGGAGGCAAACAACACCAAAGGAATATGGTGAGTGAATTTGTTCAAGCAAAATTTGACCAACATTATTTAATCCGATATGTTTATCACTGAATAGAATTCTGCCGAAATAGCAGACAACTTAGAGGATATATATATAGCAAGTGCAGTTTGTTTCATTAAATATTTTTTATAAATATTATTGTATAATCGTATGCACATCTGCGAGGTCAAAGTTATGACCATGTATGGAAAAAGCGCACTAATGTCGCTGAAATAATTTCTGGATTATCGCTAATCTAAATTGTCTATGAGTTATGTAATGTATGTTTTCTGTAACTTTAGACGTAGGTAGAAAATCCCCCAGTAACTTTATGTGCTATGAATATGTCGGTTTTTGGTGGATTGTAAGGTTACATACTAAATAATTTAGTCTGTGAAAAATCTGTCCGTCGTTTTGACACTTGAGCCTGATTTTCCCATGCATGGTCATATTTTCATTGTTACATTCTAAACGTGTGTTCTTCTCTATTAAACACTGAGCAATATTTGCCGCACACTGAATATATGCACACTGTGTTGAATATCTGCCTGTGTCCCTGCTGTGTAAACTATGCTGTTTGCATTCATAACATTCTGCAAAGGTCACATATTCCACAAGCTATTCCTGCACACTCGTATCCCTCACACAAAACTGCAGGAAGAAACCGTTTCATCTTCAGTCCAGATCATCATGTTCCGTAGACACAGTTTGTCGAGGATTTCAGGATATCAGTGTCGACACCACTCGCCCATTCGGACATTCACTCGTAGTATCGTTTCGGTTCCTGCCAGATGTCTAAAACTGTTTCTGTCTGTCTGTCTCCAGCACGATCTCTCCCTCTTAGCAAGATTTTTCATCATTGAACATTTGGCAGCTGATAATTTCTTGAAATTGTAAAAGGACGCAAAGGAAATGGAAGATGTACGCAAGAGGTTCTATTGTCTCTAATGTATTGACACAAGCGACATGCGGCCGGAGCTTCTCTATTCCTCTTCATCAGCTGGAATTCCCTGGCTGTTGGGCTTTCGGGACCTGTTCCAAAAGCTCATCCAGGGGCGGCCTTCAGTAGCCAAAGTGGACACCAGGGGACATTGGGACAGGGTCAGATCAATCAGATCCAAAAGTGCATTCCAATTATCAATAAAAATCGAGCCCAGCCCACCCGCAACAGCCTTGTCACAAGACGCCATTATCCACTCGTAAGAACTTTACTTCACATATCTAGCTCTCAAACAAAAAATCAACATTTGCCACTCACTCACTCACTCAGTCCCTCCCACCCACTCACTCACTCACTCGCTCGCTCGTTTGCTCGCTCTCGCTCGCCCGCCCGCCCGCCAGCCCGCTCGCTCGCTCGCTCGTTCGCTCACTCACTCACTCGCTCGCTCACTCACTCGCTCGCTCACTCACTCACTCACTCACTCACTCACTCACTCACTCACTCACTCACTCACTCACTCACTCACTCACTCACTCACTCACTCACTCACTCACTCACTCACTCACTCACTCACTCACTCACTCACTCACTCACTCACTCACTCACTCACTCACTCACTCACTCACTCACTCACTCACTCACTCACTCACTCACTCATCACTCACTCACTCACTCACTCACTCACTCACTCACTCACTCACTCACTCACTCACTCACTCACTCACTCACTCACTCACTCACTCACTCACTCACTCACTCACTCACTCACTCACTCACTCACTCACTCACTCACTCACTCACTCACTCACTCACTCACTCACTCACTCACTCACTCACTCACTCACTCACTCACTCACTCACTCACTCACTCACTCACTCACTCACTCACTCACTCACTCACTCACTCACTCACTCACTCACTCACTCATCACTCACTCACTCACTCACTCACTCACTCACTCACTCACTCACTCACTCACTCACTCACTCACTCACTCACTCACTCACTCACTCACTCACTCACTCACTCACTCACTCACTCATCACTCACTCACTCACTCACTCACTCACTCACTCACTCACTCACTCACTCACTCACTCACTCACTCACTCACTCACTCACTCACTCACTCACTCACTCACTCACTCACTCACTCACTCACTCACTCACTCACTCACTCACTCACTCACTCACTCACTCACTCACTCACTCACTCACTCACTCACTCACTCACTCACTCACTCACTCACTCACTCACTCACTCACTCACTCACTCACTCACTCACTCACTCACTCACTCACTCACTCACTCACTCACTCACTCACTCACTCACTCACTCACTCACTCACTCACTCACTCACTCACTCACTCACTTGCTCACTCACTCACTCACTCACGCACTCACTCACTCACTTGCTCACTCACTCGCTCACTCGCTCACTCACGCACTCACTCACTTGTTCGCTCACTCGTCTACTCGCTCGCTCACTCGCTCACTCACTCGCTTGCTCACTCTCTCCCTCAATCCCTCGCTCGCTCGCTTGCTCACTCACTCACTCACACTCGCCCACCCTCCTACTCACCCACCCACTCATTCACTCATTCACTGACTCGCTCGTTCATTCACTCATTCGCTCATTTGCTATTTCTTCTGGCAAAAGAGGCCTTTTTCTCACAAAGTTTGTTTCTTCATATTTCAGATTTCTTTTTAAATGTCATAACTTGTCTGTTGTCTTTATGAAGACTCGCCTAGCACCTGCTTGACTGACGGTTTATCTGCCATCACACATATACTTCTGCCACTATGCAGTGCATTGATTATTTCCCTTTGTCTTGGTGTGCGTGTGTCAGTTCCCTGGGTCTGCCTTACAGGCTGTCTGGAGTCATTTATTTCGTTCTTGCTATGACAGCGATTGCAGGGCGGAACTGCAGAAGATACGGCGGTTCTACAGTGCTCCGACCATTGCATTCCGACTGCACATGGTACGTTGGAAGAAACACACTACTACTCGTATTACCTAAACATCCCCGCTTGAATGCGTGAATGAAAACATTTGCTGCGACTTTTCTTTTAATGAGAGCCGAGACAAACATAAAATGGAAGGGAGATACACTCTGTGAAAATGAAACCTATTGATAATGTGTGTGCGATAATGAATGTTCGTAATAATAGTAAACTTTCCGAAAGTTTTTATTGGAGAGTTTTGATAGCGCAAAAGCTTCAAATCTGTCAATTGCCCTTTTCATTACAGAAATAATACTCTCTCTCTCTCTCTCTATATCTATCTATCTATCTATCTCTCTCTGTCTCTTTCTATATCTGTCTCTGTCTATATATATCTCTGTGTCTCTCTGTCTCTGTCTCTGTCTCTCTCTCTCTGTCTCTCTCTCTCTCTCCCCCTCTATCTCCCTCTCTCTCCCTCTCTCTCTCTCTCTGTGTCTGTCTATATCTGTCTTTGTGAATCTCACTGTGTCTCTATCTCTCTATGTGTGTGTGTCTCTCTCTCTCTGTGTCTCGCTCTTTATGTCTCTCTATCTCTCTGCGTGTCTCTCTCTGTCTCTCCCTCTCTTTCTCTCGCTGCCTCTCTCTATCACGCTATCTTTTTTTTCTCTTTCTCTGTCTGTCTGTTTCTCTCTGTTTATCTCTATCTCTCTATCTGTCTGTCTGTCTCTCTGTCTGTCCGTCCGTCCGTCCGTCCGTCCGTCCGTCCGTCCGCCCGCCCGCCCGCCCGCCCGCCCGTCCGTCCGTCCGTCCGTCCGTCCGTCTGTCCGTCTGTCTGTCTGTCTCTCTCTCTCTCTCTCTCTCTCTCATTGGGTCTGCAGAGGTAAGACAATGTTGAAAAAACACACCTCTTTGCATGCAAAAGATTCTTGAATCTTGACTGCAGAACACCAAACAGTATGGTGTATGGTGAACTGGGAAGGTACACACTTGTTATTAATTCCACTATTAAAGCGATCAAGTATTGGTTAAGACTCACCAAATTACCGGATAGCATGCTCCTAAAGCAGGCTTACCTCATGCTCACAAATATGTTAGTGCCATCTGAATTAAACTGAAGAAGATTGATTGAAAGACGGCTGTGCGAATTGGGTTATGGATTTGTATGTGTTAACAAAGGTGTCTTAAACGAACAAAGTTTTGTACAGAACCTTAAGCAAAGATTACGAAATTGTTTCCAACAGGAATGGCACATCAAAATAGAGAGTGAAAGATTCTGGGTATACAGAAAATTGAAACGAATTCAAAACGGAAGAATACATAGATTTCATAAACAAAAAGAAATTTAAAGACTATTTCATTCAATTCCATTGCAACATAAATGACCTTGCTAGCAACAGAAGATATGCAACAGCGCAAATATATTAAATATGCTGTCCATTTTGCAAAAATGCCCGTGAAAATAAAAACACTTTTTACTGTACTGTCATAAATTCCAGGACCTAAGGACAAAATATCTCGAAGAGTATGCGCCACGAGCAAAAAGAATAGGTTACTATTTGATAGATGGTATGCAAACAAAAAAATTCAACAAGCAGCAATGTACATCTACTATGTGCTGCAGAGACGAAACGATTTGTTGTCAACCTCTCCATAGGCAATTGCAGTCGCCTTTAAGATAGTGGAAAAAATCGAATTGTAAAATGTAATTGAAGAAACTTATTGATTCATGTTATAGTATAGTGTATTGTACACTTGTTGGATGACACCTTGTTATAGGCCGATGGCCTGAAACAATAACAGTCTGAAGTCTGAAGTCTGCACTGTCTCTCTCTCTCTCTCTCTCTCTCTCTCTCTCTCTCTCTCTCTCTCTCACACAAAGATTATAGAGACAAACTGTTGAAGACCCTGAAGAACTCCAGAGAATTTGGGTCAAAGATAAGAGACATAACGCGCAAACGAGCATCTTCACCGGAAATGTAAATAACAGTGTGGAAAAACTACTGAGAAAATGTTTCAGGGTGGCGTAGATATACGGGAAGAACAAGTAACCGATACAGAACTAGTAGAACATCCGGAACTAGACTGTCAGATGACTTCAGATGAAGTACGTGCAGCTATTAGAAGCATAAAACCAAAAACGTTTCCCGGGATTGATGGTATTCCTTGGGAATGCTATAAAATGGCATTTGACCAAAATCATATCTTTTGTAACTAAACTGCTTTTAGCATCCTGTATGAGTCCCACTATTGCCCTAATTGCTGGGCACAGACAGTCAAAACACCAATTTACAAAAAGGGTGCAAAGACGGATTCAGACAATTATCGAGGTATATCTCTTTTGTCTATTGTCAGTCCATACTAGCAAGACGTTTCCGAAGCTGGTTAGAAAGCAAGAGTATAATGTATGCCAAACAGGCGGTTTTCCGGTCAGATCACTCAACCATTGACCATGTATTTACCCTGCATTCCATGGCAACACAACACGTGAATGGCAAAGGCAGAGGCAAAGTGTACGTAGCCTTTTTATATTATAGGAAAGCTGTCAACTGCGAACAACTGTAGAAAATATTGCGAGGTAGCAGTTTGTCGACTACATTCTAAAACTTGTTGAAAGCTATGTACTCGGAAGTTTAGTCTTGCGTTCGAATTCTTCCTGTGCCTCTTTGGCGTGAAACATGGCATTACAGAGAGCACTTCCATCTTTCTTACGTACATAAATACGGTAGCGAACTATATCAGAGCACACGGAAAGCACGGTGTCCAGATTCTTCCAGGCACGGCCGAGATATTCGCTTTATCCCTCCAGGTTTACTGGAGGTTCTACAGACTTTATCCCTCCAGGTTTACTGGAGGTCCTACAGACTTTATCCCTCCAGGTTTACTGGAGGTCCTACAGACTTTATCTGTCTGTGTGTCTGTGTGTCTGTCCCGTCTCCACGGCCTATATCTCAAAAACTACTGGACGGATTTCCTTGAGATTTTGCACACTGACTGGAAGTTAGGTCCCATTCAATATTATCAAATTTTCAGAATCGAGGTTTGAAAAGAAAGTGACTTTTTTACATTTTGGTGTTTCATTGAAAACAATTCAACAGACTCCATTTTGCAAAATTTGTGACGTGATCATTTGACGTCGTATAACGTGACGTCATTTGCGAGGAGATTTTTGAAGGAGGGTCAATAGAATAGAATAGAATTC
>JAWQFJ010016362.1:50000-65013 GCA_034096865.1 Theodoxus fluviatilis | reverse complement strand
TGGTGTGGAGGTGTGTGTGTGTGTGTTTGTGTGTGTGTGCGTGTGTGTGTGTGTGTTTTATCCTTAAGGTCAACGTGGAGAAATGTTGGAAGAGAAGAATATAAATTGCTTTCTGATGGGCGTTCAAAACAAGCATAGCAACCCTTCTCTCAGTCGGTAGTTGCACTTCACAGTATGAGCTTCAAACATAACCTTGCGGAACTTGCTTCCACTGAGAATCTGTCAACAGGAATGATTATGACAAACGGCAATTTGCAAATGTAAAGACTTTTTCAAAATAAATCATTCGAATGATTAGGGATGTATTTTTGCCCTTTTTCAATGTTATAAATCCCACTAAAGTTATACCAGAATCAGCATTCATTGAGCAGTGATTTGCAAACACCAACACATGATAATAATCATTTAGAGCTTTTTTTTCTCCCAACGAAAACCATCCAGGTTATATGATGCATATAACGTAATTCTGAATTACTATTCGACATACTGCAAACTAATAAGCTGTCCTGCTGTGATAATCATTTGAGTCCATAAATCAAGCTACATGTACTTTGAACGACTTACCAGGGCCGGACTGCTTACCGACCATTCTGCTAAATCAGTCTGGCCAATCGCTAGGAATCAGTCAGATGATATGGTACGTGCTCTTTGAATGACTTAAAGGCACTCTGCTGAATTTATCAGCTTTCCAATCGTAATGAATCATTCAGATGATACGACACGCGTGCTTTCAAACCACTCATCCACCAAAAAGCTCATTAAGCGGGGCATGCCCGCTAATGCCTGCCTCATTAAACTTTACCGAACGTCGATCCTCCATTTATCGTTATTCGGCAAAACAGCTTTCAGTTCAACAAAAGTGCGTGATGGAGTTTCCATAACTGCACTCGGCCTCGAATGACACAGCGATCGCTACTGAAAGCCTCGTCCGGGATCACATGAATATTCATTAGTGGTGGCGATTCACCGGCTGTGATCGGACACGTCAGGTAGAAGTTTACATCCGGGCGTTCAGACACGTGGCGCTGATGGAGGCCTGATGGGAGCTTGTTACATCAGAGCTTAGCTGCGATCAGACCGCTGAATGGAGAAGCAAGGGGATGGGGTAGGGTGTGTGTGTGTGTGTGTGTGTGTGTGTGTGTGTGTGTGTGTGTGTGTGTGTGTGTGTGTGTGTGTGTGTGTGGAGTGGGTAGGAGGGCTGTGGGTGGTTAAAGGGGGGGAGACACAGAAGAGAAACCATGGAGGGGAGAGGACTACGTCGCTTACTGCTATTCTCCATGGAAGGCTGTGAATTGGGGAGGGGGTAGAGGGCGCCAAACGGGGATTAGGGGAGAGGCGACTACGAGGAGGTGGGGGAGGTGGGTGGGAATGGGGGTAGAGGGGGCGAGAACGAGGACAAGAATAACTCCAAATCGTCCAACCACTTTACACCAAAAGAAAAAGAGAACCAAAGAACGAGCAGGAAGGCGGCGTTGGAAAAGGGGGAGGGGAGGGGAAGGGCGGGGTGGGGGGGTGGATTAAACGACAGGTGGCGAATAGGCACATTCATTCAAGTACAAAACACTGGTAGGAGGCAGGAGGAGGAGGAGAAATGGATGGAGGGGAAGGGAAACAGTCGCGAAATGAAGTAGGGGAAGGGAGTAGCGGGGGAGGGGGAGGGGGGGGGGGATGTTACAGGGAAATAGAACGGAAAGCTTGATGGGTAGTTGGAGGGGGTAGGACAGTTGGAGGGGGTCGGACGTGGAGAGGAGCGAGGTGTCTGCCTACATTCGATCATGCCTTAATTGCTCCTCACTCTTTGTTCCAAATTTTAAAAAATTCTGGGATGGGACAAAGCCGAACAAAATCTCCTCACAGAGGCACTCAAAGACACAGTTTGGTACAGACAACACCAGAGGAAAAGCATGAGGAGGGAGAGGAAGAAGAGCGGAGGAAAGGAGAAAGGGGATGACTTTTGACCCACTACGCTCTGCCACTGGGTCAATCCCATTCTAGTAAACTAGAGATTTCGCCTACCGGCAAAAGTATCTCTAGCACAGTTCACATCACGTGATGGAAGGTTTTTGGCCAATTTATTCATACGGAGGTCACACGAGAGGCTTGTGGGATAGCCGATGTGCTCCCTCATATACGCCGTTAAAGTAGTTCTAAGACTATTTCGCACAAAACTCTTAACTTACTCTTGTTGAGACAACAAACAAGCGTTTATTCGATACAATAAAATGTTTGTGTTGAAATGGAAACAAGTTTTGACATCTGAATGATTTTTGTAAAAAGTGGAGAGAAAAATAGTATGAGAACGAACTATTTTTGGCGCAAGGCTGTAATGCGAAGGGTCAAGCCTATTACGCATTCATTGCGAACTGTGCCAGAGTCAATACTCGGGTTTACAGAATGGGTCAATCCTACACAAGCATCCACCAGGAAACTCCGACACAACTTAAACACAGTCAGTTACCGAGGACACCACCTCTCCACGAAGTAGAACTCGAGCTAGCACTTTCTTGGCGTATCAGCTAGCTTCCACAAACATTCAATGACAGACGAATGACGTTTGATAGTTTACTGGTCAGAACTGGAAGAAAATCGTGGAGAAGAAGCAACACAAACGGGAGCGAGAGTAACAATCTACACGCAAAGAAGCACACCACAACACAGTCTGTGAACCTGAGTCAGTAGTGATTCGAGCGCAGTTCGCAATGAATGCGTAATAGACTTGACCCTTCGCTGCGTACATCACTGTGCCAAAAATAGCTCGTTCTGGATACTATTTTTTCCACTTTTTACAGAAATCATTCTGATGTCAAAGCTTGTTTCCATTTCAACACAAACATGTTATTTCATCGAATAAACGCTTGTGTGTTGCCTCAACAAGCGTTAAAAAAATGAATTTTGTGCGAAATAGTCTTAGAACTACTTTGACGGCGTAAATCTGGGAGCAGAGTGCTATCCCACAAGCCTCTCGTGTGACCTCCTTATATGAATATTCCGGACGGATTAGTTCCATCACGTGATATGAACTGTTCTAGAGACTCTTTCGCCGGCATATTATGAACATGACGTGTTCACCAGCGCAAGTAGGTCACGCTCTACGTTTTATGATACTCAACGGTCTAGGATATGACAAGAGCACAACAGGCTGGAGAAGTGGGTGGAAAGAAAAGGGGGGGGGGGGGGGGCGGAGAGAGGGGGAAGGGGCCAAAAAGGGCAGCCGAGGGGTGGGGTGGGGTGGGGGGAAAAGTGAGAGTGGGCGGAGAGAAAACCGAGAGAGAGACCAAGAAAAGGGTGAAAGGCGAGTGAGGCATCCATTTACGACAGAAAATTACAGTCGTACGCACTAACAACTATTAAGGGGTGGAAAAGGGGTGGTGGGTTAGGGGTAGGGTGGGGGGTTGTGACGGGTAGGAGGGATGAAAAAGAACAAACTTCTCCAAATGTGCAAAAAAAACACACACACACACACGAGGTGTGTTTGAATGCTGAAAGCAAGGAACATTTTTCAAATGATTGGCCAGGCAGTTCTCTCGTTTAAAAGTAGGCACTATGACTGCCTCGGACTTGCCTTGGACAAAGGCTGTTGTTATTTGTTGACTCCAGCCAAAAACCAAGGCTACAGCAAAATGTTGTTATGTTGTACTGTTATGTGGGGATTATCTTCAACCGTGGTAAGCTCCTAACATAACATAACATAACAACTGGCGGGGTGTTCAAAAACAGTCACACATGCAATCATCTCACCCACTTGGGTGATCCTGGGAGTGTTTAGCCCAGGTACGCAACAACAACAACAACAACTGCCTCGGACAAGTATAGTGATGTTGTTGTTGTTGTTCTTTTTCTTCTTCTTCTTGTCGTCGTCGTCGTCGTCGTCCTCCTCCTCCTCCTCCTCCTCCTCCTCCTTTTTCTTGACGTCATTGTCGTCGAATTTTGTGACAAATGCGACAAACCACAGAAGAATGAACTAGAAGTCCTGTATTCCTTCCATAGACTTGAAACATATCTTAAAACTTAGACATATTTATGTCAAAGTTTCCGAATAAGTTGTCTGCTGGATTGAATTTCATTCAGTTTTACGACAAGCTGATGATAAGCCCAGATCAGATTGTGGTGAACTGATGGAGTTGAGACCTACACTCAACGAGGAATCCACGAAAATACATGTACTCGTAAACAATGCCAACTTACGTCGTTGATAGGAAATACTAAGGTTATGGGCGCCTTATCATCATAACATAATATTGAAGGAGAGAAACTCTTGCTGTTTTTTAATGCGGAGAAAGGAGGTTAAGCGATGACTGCCAAATACCTTTTTTAAAGACTGATACGAATAATTTTGTGTCCTAAACATGGCAAAAATATAACGATTAAAAAAAGACCCTACGTGTAATACATGACAGCATGGATGCATAATTAAAAGAAGTTTGAGATTACTTTCCTTAAAAACGGGGCTGCATCTAGTTGTGTACACTACACTAAAATCTTTTACATGCATCCATTCTAGATCATTCTTCATACAGGGCCATACTAATCGCATTTTTATTGGTCGTGGACACCTCATCCTTCAACGCATCCTTCTCCAAAAAAATGGCTCTACCTAATGTTTGGTGGCTTTTGACAAAAAGCTCCGAGCAACTTGCGACTCATTTTACCAAGCTCTGCCATGAATGACTGCCACAATAGCAATGCTTTTGCTCAGCTCGAGCGAGAGTCTGTCACAATGCCCATCTTATGCACAAGGCTATCAAGCTAACTCATTCATGATTTGCCCATCAACTACAATCCTGGATGACTGAAAAACCCGGATTTTCAGAGCTTTCAAGCGAATTCTGCTGCCCCCAATGCTAGCGACAACATGATCTATATTTGCATACCTTCAGACAGTAGCATTTCTTAGGCTCGGCCTATGTCTGCATTGACCGAGACAACGTGAGGGACGGCAACATATGGTCCAGGCCTAAATGGAGAGGCCCCGAGACACTTTCACGGTACCAGGCCTTGCAATGGGCATGAGCTGCCACGTCCCGGGTTTTCGAGTGGCTTCTGACAGGCTAAATTGAGTGAGCCAACACAGAATGGACACACAGAGAGAGGGACAATCGACGGGTGAATGCACGATTCGCTCACTGCAAATACAAGCCAGGTTAGCACGCTCTGCAGAGCTGTTCAGACTTCAATCAGCACAGACATGCGCGAAGTCCATGAGGCGTTTGCAAACAAGAGATGACAAGGCATTTTCATGGTTGCACTTTCGGCAATTCAGCCTGAAGAAAGCAGTAATAGGATTTGGATTTCGTCAAAAACGCTATAAATTGGCTTGTTTAAGGAAGGGAGGACGGGAGGAGAAAAGATGTGTGTGTGTGTGTGTGTGTGTGTGTGTGTGTGTGTGTGAGAGAGAGAGAGAGAGAGAGAGAGAGAGAGAGAGAGAGAGAGAGAGAGAGAGAGAGAGAATGGAGAAACACGGACAGGCAGGCAGGCAGGCCGGTGAGCAGGCGGACAGACAGACACAGAATAAGATAAAACACGATACTTTGCTTTTTAAAATTAATTCAAGCAAAATCAAACTCGGTCACTATGTCATTTCCAACTTTACCAGAGCGATTGCAAATATTCTATAATGGAAAAATACACATACTTATTCAGTAGCAGACTTTTGTGAATGTTTATCGTCATGTCCATTCCTGCTCCAATTCTAAAGTCAAAGAACTTATAGGTATTATCATCAACCTTCTCTTTTCATTCATACCATCATATTCACCGCCATACATTTCAATGGTAAGCTGGTCCGACCGCCCACTCTTGAATGCATTTCGCGTCTGTTTACGCATCTACGCAACACATTCATTTTTCAATCAAAAGGATTTAGTGCCTCCCACCCCACCCTTCCTTCTTTTTCTACTTTATCATCCCTGCCCGCCAGATGCTTATGTAACTCTTGCATCAGTGCAATCACAAGATAATTCGATGCCGAGGGATGCCAGGGGAAGGTACCGAGGACGGGGACTCTTCATGGTTCTAACGTGAGGCCGTAGTCCGCCAAACCGCCAAGCACGCTCATCTAAATGCAATCAGTGTTAATTTGACAAAGCGATCAACTGCTAAGAGAAGTTACCTCATACCGATTGACGAGCTATGTTACTGATCCTGTGGGAATTTCGACTCTGGACTTACAAGCCAAAGCAGTTTAGTAGGACTCATCTGATTGGCTCATTGACCACATTACCGTTCTGCGGTACAACTTTTGATTTTCGTATCAACTGGTATTCATTCGCGATAGTTTCACGTGTATTTGGAGTTTTCTTGATAAAATAATCACATCAAGCCTTTGCATTGTGGCATCAATCTTGAGACATCGAACTGTGTACCAGTCACACACATGCTGCCTGGATTCAAGTCTTGCCTACGATTGGTGGACCTGGGCTTGAGTGTACATCGCACTTCAGAAGCTGCTGGTGGTGGTGTGAAATTATCCGTCACATAAATACTATACGTCTGGAATTAACGCAGGGTGTGCAGGCAGGTATACACACACATGCACGCACGCACGAACACGCATGAACATGCGAGGGAGGAAAGGAGGAAGGGGGAGAGAGAGAGAGAGAGAGAGAGAGAGAGAGAGAGAGAGAGAGAGAGAGAGAGAGAGAGAGAAGAGAGAGAAGAAGAGAGAGAGAGAGAGAAGAGAGAGAGAGAGAGAGGAGAACGGGAGGGAGAGGAGAACGGGAGGATAGAGAGAGAGACGGGAGGGAGAGAGAGAGAGAAGGGAGGTAGGGAGAGAGAGAAGGGAGGGAGGGAGAAGAGAGAGAAACGGGAGGAGAGAGAGAGAGAGAGAGAGTGAGAGAGAGAGAGAGAACGGGAGGGAGAGAGAGAACGGGAGGGAGAGAGAGAACGGGAGGGAGAGAGAGAACGGGAGGGAGAGAGAGAACGGGAGGGAGAGAGAGAACGGGAGGGAGAGAGAGAACGGGAGAGAGAGAGAGAACGGGAGGGAGAGAGAGAGAGAGAGAGAGAGAGAGAGAGAGAGAGAGAGAGAGAGAGAGAGAGAACGGGAGGGAGAGAGAGAACGGGAGGGAGAGAGAGAACGGGAGGGCAGGAGAGAGAGAGAACGGGAGGGAGAGAGAGAGAGAACTGGAGAGAGAGAGAGAGAGAGAGAGAGAGAGAGAGAGAGAGAGAGAGAGAGAGATATTCCCCCATGTGTCGCTACTACCTTATGGTCATGCTTGCACTTGTTTCAGACTGGCAGTTCTGGCGGCCCTGGGGTGTCATGGACACGATTTTGAGGGTGTTTTAATGTGTCCAGTGGTGGTGTGCATATGAACCTACTACACGGTAGAAGGCAACTAAATCGGAACTTTGCTACTAAATTGCGAAGTAAGGTGGGCATGAAAGCTGAATACGCGTAGTTGCCTCCTCAGTTGGCCGCTAAACAACCCAAAATTTAGTGGTGGTCTGTATCAGCACTACACGGCTAAGTAGCCACTATTTGCAATATTCAATGGCGGACCTCTCTCTCGGTTCGTTCAGAAAACGCTATATCATGGGATACTAGCAACCCATCCAAAGAAATTGTAAGCCATGAACAGCATTAATTTATCAAAGCTGTATGTTGAATGCATCACTAGGTCGTTAAAGCGCGAATATTTTACAAATGGGAATGGAGGTCAACGCGGTTTTCAAGCTAAGGCGCCAAGCCTCCCGCACCAGCACTAGGGGGTGAGAAAGCGGCCTTGCGCGCTTATCAGCCACAAGCACAGATAGCCGTCCCCTACACCCCCTGCCTGACCCCCCACCAGGAAGGACGAGAGGGGAGATGAGGGGTTTCAGCCCTCCCCTTTGATTCTACGCATGCGCATTAGATGGGATATCCCAAGATAAAAATAAAATCTGTATGTGGGTCATAACTTCGTTGTGGCGACCAAGTGGCGTCTCATGCCCACCTCACGGGAACAACTCAAAGCTGTGAACAACGAAGTAGAGAAATACGACGTAGTTGCCACTTAACATAGTAGGTTCATATGCACACCACCACAGCACCGGTTACAGCTCCTAAAATTTCGGCTATTGTTTCCTCCTCTCCGCCACCTTTAAACCCTTGTCTGCATTCACACAATCGATTTGTTGTCGATTTTCGTGATACGCCGAAGTGAACTTCCGACTGGCTTGTAAGTAAAGGCCTCCCCACACGTGGCAAGTTTTACTGAAAGGACACGACATTTCCGTCTGTCTGGTTAAACGCTAAATGAGAACTGGGCTGGAAAATGAACCAGGTCAACCACGTGGTAGTCGACAACGATACCCATTAGGCCACGTGTATTGCGCTAAAATGGGCGTGTTGATATATGTCTTTCCAACCTTCTCCATAACACCGTGCTCATAGTGATATTGTGGTATAGTCACCAACCAACTAGTTCCCCACAAACTATACGAGAAAAACGCCCTATGATGTGATATCGCATCAAGATCCGTTATCAACTCTGCTCTCCGCCCAGACATTCAACACGGAGTTAGCGTTGTATTTGAACTCGATCCAGTCTGCTACGCTCCTTGTGACGACAACAAGTTTTTCGCAATACACGGCACACATTAGAAAGATACAGTAATGAAGAACTGTACAAGAAATTCTAATTTAGGTGTAAGAACATCCTACAACTAACAGATGATGTAGCAGAAGCCACAGAAAATTCAAATCGAGGGTGGCGAGACCGCCATTTGGACATTGTTGGACACTTCTTTTACCATTAAAATCACAAGCAGGAACCCATCTGATTGGCTGTTCGAGGGAGTGTCCACAAGCAGGAACCCATCTGATTGGCTGTTCGAGGGAGTGTCCACAAGCAGGAACCCATCTGATTGGCTGTTCGAGGGAGTGGCCAAAGGAGTGTCCGACGGACATGAAAAATCGTACGTGTTTCTATTGGGCGGACACTTGACAGAATATTGCTTTTGGGACTTGCGAGTGAGACATTTCCTATGGAAACAGGATAGTTGCCAGAACGTTGCCACGTTTGAGCACGTCTGAAACATTTTTTTGCCACTAACAAGCGAGACATTTCCTATGGAAACAGGAGAGTTGCCAGAAATGTGTCCACGTTTGAGCACGTCTGAAACATTTTTTTGCCACTTACAAGCGAGACATTTCTTATGGAAACAGCCTAGTTACCAGAAATGTGTCCACGTGTGAGTAGGCCAGGAGGAAGGACTACTCGTGCAAGTTGTTCCTTCCACTTCGTGACGTCATCTCTCGATACCAAACGCGGGAGCTGTTGCGTTCCATTCAATACTTCGTCTGGCAAACTAAAAGCACGAGTTTTGCAAAACATCAAATGGCAGCGGTATTATTTTGTTCTTAAATCATGGCGGACCACTACCATAGACTTTCATACAGGACTTGCGTAATCTCCCAATAAACCTACTCCCGTCTTTATGCAGCGTTAATTTTGCAGAGAGCGTTCCGCGAAAACGTTCTCCGATGAAAAAAAGGACTATTCCATAAACTATTTCTCATTTTCACTACAAAGCAATCTACAGAAGACATTTTTAAATTGACCTTTGCTCAAAAGTGTCCTTGAAGCGGAGTGCAAAGCTTTTCAAGCGAAAAGCTTTCAATAACCATTTCATCATACGCATATTGACTGATACAGCAAGAGCTGAAGAAATAACCTTGCAACCGTCATCACAATGAAGCTGCTTCAAGCTTAACCTGTATCACACATGCACAAAGGTGTTTTTTTTTGCAAACATTTTCACTTTTTTTTCCAACTTCTCAAGGGCAGAACGGACAAAATAACTCGAGTCACTGCACTCAAAAGTTATTCGCTACAAGGGAGATTACTCGAAAACAACTGCTTGTACAGGGAGATAAGCATCGACGTATATCTGGGAACTCGACTCGCCTTCGATCGCCTCTGACCCATCTCATGCCCTTTGATTACAGGCACAAAACAGCGCGTCGAGCAGGACTTTTCTGCCTCTACGGTCTTCGAGAGGCCGGTTCCGTCAGAAGGCGAGTATGGATGGGAGAGAGGCTGCCATCTCTGTCAAGGTGCCTGAAAGCCTGCCTCCTCACAAAGCGACCAAATTAATTAATTTCCTCTCCATCCCGTCACATGGAAACGTCCTGAACGAGGACAATGGCTGAATCATTTTCTATATGGAATGGTTATTGATTACCAGGAAGCCAGCGAGCAGGCAGGCCCTTCAAAGCCAGCCCAAGTTAACTTTCAGGAAACAGCGCTGGTTAGAACTGCGGCCGGGACATTCGCCGATCGATGAAAAACACACTATCTCAGTCTCAAATAGAAAGCCATCATGGGTGCGATGTTCCTATCGACGATTTATTGGAGATCGACTCGCAAACAGCCCTCTAGTCTTCCTGTACGATGTTCCCATTGACCGCAATTCTTACAAGAAATCATTGGTCTGTACATAATCCAACTCGATTTCGGCACGAGCTTTAATTACCCTATTGTGCTTGCAAGTCGATCTTGACGTTCATTTGTGTGTCTGTCAGCCTGCCTGCTGGCGAAGAATCATCTGAGCGTGCGTACGCTTGTAGCTCTACGCTAGGGCGCACATGCATATGCAGCGCATGCGGCGTGAATTCGTCTTCACATTTTTCTCATTCCATTTCTGTCAGAGGACGGGCTACGGTTGAAATGTTGTGTCTTTCATTTAGACTAGTGATTTCTACACCTCCAAGCGATTCTTTTGATCGTTTTAGTTTTGTTTGCACCTCTGTCTGAAATCTTAAACGAGTCAGTCAGACCATTTTGTCTGCGGCGGTGACTTCAATCAGAGATACTATTGTAACTGGATCGCTGTCTGCGCGAAACGCGTCTGCCAGTGCCGTCACGCGCAGAAAACCAAAGTTCTGGCAATGCTCTCTTCCGGTCTAAGTCTAGGCAGGTTCCACTGTTCGCACAGCAATAGAATGTAATACTTAATTCTTGTGCTGTGCTTTATCATCTCTAGCTGAATTCAGTTGTGCAAAAACATGATGTAATTTGCGGATTGTAGAGTCAGAGGTTGAAGTTGGACTGACAATTCGTTGAATATGGAGTGTGTTCTTTGACGTAGCGTCTGCTTAAAAGCACAGTGGAACCATTCCAGCTACTCTACGTCTGTGGGGTTCAGAGGGTTTTGACACAACATGCCGGCAAATAACTGTGCAATTGTTGGTTGTGAAACACAACGACGATAACAAATTCCATGTATCAGGCACATATACATAGAAACTGACCGCCTTCAGTAGCTGTATAACGCTAGACGTAGTATCTTTAACCTGTTCTATGTATTTCACACGTTTAGCAGCAGTGCCTTTGACTTAAAACACCATCCTACTTAATAAAAAAATTCTTTTCTGATTGATAAAATAATTGCCAACTGACCTCATGAAGCGTCGACTCGCTCTTTGTCTTTCGTGTATTATCTCGGTCATAAATGTTACACTCACCTACGTTGTCCGAGCTGATGTAGCTATAGACTGACAATTATGTATAATATACTATTTCAATGTTCATTCATTCTTTTCAATTACTTATTTTCAGTAAATGCTGCGTACTTTCCTCAAGTATCTCTTCGATTAGCTGCTCCATTCTTTAGACATCGGAAATCGGAAATGATCTTTGCCAGAACTAAGGCGGAGCGGCTCAGACAGCACTGCGACTATATTTAGACTATACACTGAGAGGTCAGTCAGCAGTCCATTATATTAAAAGGCTTGTTCAGGAGTACGAAGCGCTGCATGAGCGCTTCATGTTGTCAATTGAGCGCTCTTTGCCTCTCCTGAACACCTACAGATTTTGTGCAGCGCTTCACTTGTAAAAGGGGAGGTAAATCTTCTGCGACCCATGTTGTGTTGATATTTGCTACGAAAGTGTTTTCTTTGCCACAGACATCGTTTATGCACGTTTAAATGTATTCTGCATTAATAAAGTCCACTACTGGGCCATCCTTACTTGCCATTAGTCGCGCATACAGAGCGCTTGGGGCAAAAAAGCCCGTTCCAGTCCCAAAATGATGTTTCTGAGGGTTATTTTACGCATCGACGGCCAGTGCGGGATCGAGGACGCCATTTTGAAAATGATGCAAAATCGTCTGAATCACCTCGGATTGGTGATTCAAAGCGCTGCTCAGTGCTGAGTGAATCACGTCCCAAAATTGCTGTTCAGGAGTGAATCACATGCAGCGCTGAGCAGCGCTTTGCAGCACTGCGCCTCCTGAACAAGCCTATAGTGTCTCTGCTTCAATGTTTTCTTGGCGTTTGTGACGCAGACGCATGCGTGCGCGTCTCTGTTCACTATCAACCTTTCCTACAAGTTCGAGTCTCATTCCCCTCTCCATCAGTGTGTCAGTGTGTGTGTGCAGGGCCGGACCAAATGAGTTGTGGGGGGGGGGGGGGGTTCCTTTTTGGTTGGGGGGGACAAATCAGCGAAGTGGCGAAGCCACGAGAGCGCGCCTGCGAAGCAGGCGCGCAAACTAGGGGAAAATTTTTGAAAAACGGTTAAAATCTGTGCAATTTGGTGCATTCTGGGCCTTGTTTTGAGGGGTAAGAGCAGCATTGTTTTTGGAGACACACACAAAAAATATATTTAATAAAAACTCAAACCAAGGTACATGCTTTTTCTAGGGGGGGGGGGGGGGGGGGGGGTGTTCCGGAACCCCGGGAACCCCCCCCCTGGGTCCGGCCCTGGTGTGTGTGTGTGTGTGTGTGTGTGTCAGTGTGTGTGTGTGTGCGTGCGTGCGTGCATGCCCGCGTGGTGCGTGCGTGCGTGCGTGTGTGTGTGTGTGTGTGTGCGCGCGCGCGGGGTGTGTGTGTGTGTGTGCGCGCGCGCCTGTCTGTGCCTCTATATCTTGCCTTTTCCCCGTGAGTCCGTCCCTCCGTCCGTCTGTCTGCAATAGTCAGTCTCTCTGTCTCCGCGAGTCTATCTTCCGTCTGTCTGTCCTTCCCTCATCCCCCCACCCACACACACCCACACACCTTTTCACTCTGTCTTCATGTGAGGAGTACAACAAAGGAACCAGGATGTGTGAGCATTGTAGAGGCTCATGTGCCTTCACGCTGCATGCCAGACAGGCATCTTACATGATGAGTCAGGTATTTTCCAGCTGTCGCCGTCTGGTGGTTGTTTCGCCTTCTAAGTAAAGTGATATCTCACCCCTACCACCAGGGGCCCACACGAAGAGCAAGGTCCCCCGGATGTGCGGTTCACAACTCCAATAGGGGCAGCAACTTGGCTGACCTATGACCTGACCCCCTGCAGATGCCATTAAGGCATCCGGTTTCGAATAAATTATATGCTGTTGACATGGACTTGAAAAAACAACAACAAGGAAAACAGGAAAGCTCGGCAATGCATTATGATCACTTGCAACTGCCTGCCCACTTTTCTGGGAAAAAGGTTCTGCTTGACATGGCAGGAATCATGTCATCCATTCAAGGGGGGAGATGACGAGGTATTACATCACAGACATTTGCACGACAAGAGGAGCACAAGGCAGTCATGTGCACGTGGTACCCCAATGCTTAAGCTTGAGTATGCATCCGTGCATTTATGATATTATTGGCATAGATGATGGGAAAATTGCACCCATCTCTCACCTTAATTGGCCGAAGCCAGGTTTAAATTGCTTCACGACTGCAACATGATATATTTGCCACCCCCCTCCCACCCCTCTCCCCCCCCCCCCCCCCTCCCCCCCCCAAAAAAAAAGGGAAAAGCTGTTTCCGGTCACCCAAACGACCACAATTTTTGCCGCCAACCTTACACTTTATTTTTCGTTATTGGAAAACAAACACACACACACGCACACACGCACACATGGCGCACACACGCACACACATGGCGCACACATGGCGCACACATGGCGCACACATGGCGCACACCTAAACTGTGTAAATCCTTCTCTAGAATAGATTAGAACTTCAGTTCAATTTTACCTTTATGAAACATTATTTTCCTAGGGTATGAAACATCAAGTTTAAAACGTCGTTTTTACATGTAAAGGTGCTCTTTTTTACACTGCGACTTTTCACCTACCTACTTACCTTCCTTCCTACTTACCGTCCTTCCTACCTACCTATAAATCTGCTTACCTACTTACCTGCCTGCCTATCCTTTTTTTTTTTTCTTTTTTGTTTTTGGGGGGGGGGGGGGGGGGGGGGGGGAACCTCTGCCAAGGAGGTTATGTTTTTCTGACGGTTAGTTAGTGCGTTCATTCGTTAGTTAGTTAGTTAGTTTGTTTGTTCATTATTCGCCAAAATAAATCAACACGTTCAAAACGGATTGTAATAAAATTTGGTCAGGGATTCACTCAAGGAGCAATCAAATAAATTTTGGAGGTTATCTGGTGTTTAGTTTTGGAATACAACCATAAACATAAATTGTACCACCCTAGGCCCTAGTCCCGTGCAGCAGCAGCATGTGATGGCCTATTTTTAGCTTCCCCCTAGCCTCTCAAGAGATCACAACTCAGTGGGAGAGGACTGGCTGCCTTGTCGGAGGTATACGCTCTCTAGTTTACTTGTGCTTGAATGGTACTTGGTGAACATCTACGATGCACCTACCCCTCTGTATGACTGCGTATGGTTCAACGTCTATGACGTGCCAAAGCAAAAACCAAAAGTACTTACAGGGACTTCTCTTTCCCTTCCAACTTATCTACAATATATACTAGTTCCTGGTAGCCCACCCACCCAGTGCTCTCCCCTCTTGCATGAGTACACGGTCAGCCCCTCAGCCTCTACTCGCTTGTTGAAACCACATCTTTTGACAGGCGCAGATAGGCAAGCATGCTTTGGGGTTGGACGATGTGCGAGGCGCAGTGCCGTGGTTCTATCCCTGGGATGGGAAGAATCTGGATTTAACTATCTTTAGTTAGGAATTGTAAGACAGTTCTACCCCTGTCTTTCCTCCCTTGGTCATATCTCCCTCATCCTTTCTCATGTCACTTCTCCCCCGCTAAGTCCTCCCCCGAGGTAATTTTTATCCTGGACTTTTAGCCTCTGGACTTTTTCTCTCCC
>JAWQFJ010016362.1:10000-45000 GCA_034096865.1 Theodoxus fluviatilis | reverse complement strand
CGGCTTGTTCAGGACGCGCAGCGCTGCACATTGCTGCGCCTCGTGAACAAGGCTAATGTGTTGTAACCATGTGTGTGCTTAAATGAGAATGAATGTATTAGATGAACATCTATGACACACTTTCCCCTCTGTGTGATTGCAAGAGTGTTGGTTCAACATCTATGGCATGCCAAAAAAACAAACCCCAAAACACACCAAATAATCATCCTCAAAGTAAAACGAGCTTCCTCCACTTGCAATCATGTTTACAATGGAGTTCAGACTCATTTCAAGGCAACAGGTCATGTGATGTAAGCCTGTTTTGCTTCATGCGCACGCCACCCCTGATGAAATGGAATAGCTGGACTTCCAGAGGACAGCTTCCACTCCACGCACTCACACCTACAGTCATGTTCTGCACATGTCAAATGATGTGTGCACATCTAATGCACTCCTGGTACCCAGATTGGCTTGGCTTGGCTTGGCTTGGCTTGGCTTGGCTTGGCTTGGCTTGGCTTGGAATGGATTGAGGGGGTTTTGCTGCCTATCAGCCTTGATAGACTACTTACAGCCAACAAATGAAGTTACAAAAACTAGTTAGAATAAGATCAAGTCACCATTTCCCCCCTGCTTTGCCACTTACAAAAAGCATAGGGAGACTTCGTGGGCCAATTCTTATTCCCAACCCACAGGGGGATCCTGATGCCCAGTACAATATTGCAACAGGATAGAAATCAATACAGTTCTGGTCCATCCCATCTCATTCTAACCTGTTCTATCTAGTCCTGTCCTGTCTGGGTCCAAACAATCCTATCCCATCCTATCTTGTCCAAGCCTATCCTACAAGCCTATCCTATCCCATCCCATCTTGTGCAAACTTCTCCTATCCCATCCTATCTTGTCCAAGCCTATCCTATCTTTTCCAAGCCTATCCTATCCCATCCCATCTTGTGCAAACCTATCCTATCCCATCCTATCTTGTCCAAGCCTATCCTATCCCATCCCATCTTGTCCAAGCCTATCCTATCCCATCCCATCTTGTGCAAGCCTATCCTATCCCATCCCATCTTGTCCAAGCCTATCCTATCTCATCCCATATTGTCCAAGCCTATCCTATCCCATCCCATCTTGTGCAAGCCTATCCTATCCCATCCCATCTCATCTTGTCCAAGCCTATCCTATCCCATCCCATCTTGTCCAAGCCTATCCTATCCCATCCCATCTTGTGCAAACCTATCCTATCCCATCCTATCTTGTCCAAGCCTATCCTATCCCATCCCATCCCATATTGTCCAAGCCTTTATGATCCTTTCCCATCCCATCTTGTCCAAGCCTATCCTATCCCATCCCATCTTGTCCAAGCCTATCCTATCTTGTCCAAGCCTATCCTATCCCATCCCATCTTGTCCAAGCCTATCCTATCCCATCCCATCTTGTCCAAGCCTATCCTATCCCATCCCATCTTGTCCAAGCCTATCCTATCCCATCCCATATTGTCCAAGCCTATCCTATCCCATCCTATCTTGTCCAAGCCTATCCTATCCCATCCCATCTTGTCCAAGCCTATCCTATCCCATCCCATCTTGTCCAAGCCTATCCTATCCCATCCCATCTTGTCCAAGCCTATCCCATCCCATCCCATCTTGTCCAAGCCTATCCTATCCCATCTCATCTTGTGCAAACCTATCCTCTTGTCCAAGCCTATCCTATCCCATCCTATCTTGTCCAAGCCTATCCTATCCCATCCCATCTTGTGCAAACCTATCCTATCCCATCCTATCTTGTCCAAGCCTATCTTATCCCATCCTATCTTATCCAAGCCTATCCTATCCCATCCTATCTTGTCCAAGCCTATCCTATCCCATCCCATCTTGTGCAAACCTATCCTATCCCATCCTATCTTGTCCAAGCCTATCCTATCCCATCCCATCTTGTGCAAACCTATCCTATCCCATCCTATCTTGTCCAAGCCTATCCTATCTTTTCCAAGCCTATCCTATTCCATCCCATCTTGTGCAAACCTATCCTATCCCATCCCATCTTGTGCAAACCTATCCTATCCCATCCTATCTTGTCCAAGCTTATCCTATCCCATCCCATCTTGTCCAAGCCTATCCTATCCCATCCCATCTTGTCCAAGCCTATCCCATCCCATCCCATCTTGTCCAAGCCTATCCTATCCCATCCTATCGTGTCCAAGCCTATCCTATCCTATTCTATCCTTCCTGGCTACCTTATTAATTTCAGTCTTACAAGCTGATAATTCCTTGATAATCTGCAGTTCATATTTATCCTTTTCACAAAACACCCCATTTGCTATGCTTTTATCATGTTTATCTACTTGTCCTAAAATAGCTTATGTAACATGTCAATAATCACTTTAGTTCATTGTCCATAGGTAGGTCAGTTATAGAAAATGTCCCCCCTTCTCAACAATAACAAAAAAGAGAGAAAAAAAGGAATATTCTACTCCAAAAATGAGTAGCTAGAAACTATCAACATCCCATTAACCAAGTATCTGGTCAGAAGTCAGGCATGTTAAAGAGTGCAGAAATCCCTTTTTATTTGTGTGCAAGGAAACCCTCAGTTAGAGATCTCTGTATACATACATGAGCAAAGTCACCCAGCCAAAAGGAAAGACACTTCTGACAGCCAGAAAGACAGGCAAAACACCAGAATGAGAGAGAGAGAGAGAGAGAGAGAGAGAGAGAGAGAGAGAGAGAGAGAGAGAGAGAGAGACGGACGGATGGACTGGATTGATTAATTGATTGCTTTATAGGCCAACAACCCATTGTGAAAATTGAACAGTGTTAAAGAATTGTTAAAACTCCTATCTGTACAGGATAAAAATTTATAACATGGTAAATACTAACAGAGAGACAGACAGAGAAACAGACAGAGAGGCAGAGACAGACAGTCAGATAGACAGACAGACATACAGACACACACACACACACAGACAGACACACAAACACACAGACTGACAGAAACAGACAGACAAAACGAGCCAAGCCGAGCTGAGTGGAGCTGAGCCAGACAAGACAAGACAAGACAAGACAAGCTAAGCCAGACAAGCCAAGCCAAGCCACACTAGCCTAGCCTAGCCTAGCCTAGCCTAGCCTAGCCTAGCCAAGCCAGCCAAGCCAAGCCAAGCCAGCCAAGCCAAGCCAAGCCAAGCCAAGCCAAGCCTAGCCTAGCCTAGCCTAGCCAAGCCAGCCAAGCCAAGCCAAGCCAAGCCAAGCCAAGCCAAGCTAGCCAAGCCAAGCTAGCCAAGCCAAGCCAACTCAAGCCAAGCCAAGCCAACTCAAGCCAAGCCAAGCCAAGCCAAGCCATCTTTATTATTGCTATGGCAGAATTTGATTGGTCCACCAAATATAATTTAACAATCAACACGAAGAACAACACATGATATGTTTATTACAAATTAAAGCTATTTACAGTGAGTTAATAGTCAGACAGATACTAAGGGCATCAATCACATGGCAGGCACACAGGCAGGATGACATACAAGTATGCTACAGACAGGCAGGATGACATACAAGTATGCTACAGACAGGCAGGATGACATACAAGTATGCTACAGACAGGCAGGATGACATACAAGTATGCTACAGACAGGCAAAAGGAAGGCACATTGATGCAGAAGTGTCACACACACACATGTATGCATACATGCACGTGCGCGAGCACAGAGAATTAGACTGACAGACAAGCAGCAAAATGGAAAAGAGAAATTAGACACATGGACAGACAGACAGATGGACAGACAGACACATGGACAGACACATGGACAGACACATGGACAGACAGACACATGGACAGACACATAGATTGACCCATGAACAGACACATGGACAGACAGACACATGGACAGACAGACACATGGACAGACAGACACATGGACAGACAGACACATGGACAGACAGACACATGGACAGACAGACACATGGACAGACAGACAGGAAACAGTTTTAAAGTCCGGGTTTAGCATGGTATTGACAAGAAGACACAAGGGGTTACCTCCCTTGATTAAAGCCACCAGCAGTCTACTGTTGGGCAAAATAACGAATAATGTCAAGACAACACAAGCAAATTACCAATCCCTGCAGACCAAGCACTACAATCAATGCAATTTTTCCTGAATGTAAATTCTCTTTCCAAGCTGTTCCAACATCTATGAGAAAACAGCATTTGAAGATGAGTGTGAATTCTGATGACACTAACATGCCATCCCAACCATCAGTGATGAGGGGAGAAAAAGAAAAACGCAAGATCTCCACCCATCCACAGCCAGCATGGGTGATGGATAGAGCAGTCACGTATGTGTGATTGTCTCTTGTCACCCACTGTGGCCACCCATCCCCAGAGGGTAGAGGTAAAAAAAGAAAAAAAGAACTGATACATATTATATAATATATATATGCATGACTCCAACTTGCTTGTTATACAGCTAAAATATTGGGACACTGCTGATGGATAGAGCAGTCACGCATGAGTGATTGTCACTTGTCACCCACCCCCAGAGGGTAGAGTTAAAAGAAGAAGAAAAAAGAACGGAATATATAATATGCATGACTCCAACTTGCTTGTTATAAAACTAAAATATAGGGACAATACATTGATTTTGCCAGTCATATTTGCTGACAATGCAAATTTCCATTTGAGTGAATGAAAGCACACACACACACACACACACACACACACACACACACACACACACATACACATACACACACATACACATACACACACAGAGGTGCATGCATGCGCATGCGTGCGCGAGCACACACAGTGAGAGAGAGAGAGAGAGAGAGAGAGAGAGAGAGAGAGAGAGAGAGAGAGAGAGAGAGAGAGAGAGAGAGAGAGAGAGAGAGAGAGAGAGAGAGAAGGGGGGGGGGGGGGGGGCAGAGGCAGAAAAACAAAGAGAGCATAACAGGCAGGCAGGCAGGCAGGCAGGCAGGCAGGCAGAGGGGAGAAGGACAGAGAAGCAGAGAGGAGGGGAAAGAGGAGGGGTAAGAGGAGAGGTAAGAGGAGGGGTAAGAGGAGGGGAAAGAGGACGGGGAAGAGGAGGAGAAAGAGGAGGGGAAAGAGGACGGGGAAGAGGAGGAGGAAGAGGAGGGGAAGGAGGGGGAAGAGGATGATGGAGTAGGAGGAGGACGAGGGAGTAGGAGGAGGATGAAGCAGAGGCGAGGAGGATGAAGCAAAGGCGAAGAGGTTGAAGCAAAGGCGAAGAGGTTGAAGCAGAGGCGAGGAGGAGGAGGAGCAGCAGCAGCAGCAGCAGGAGAAGCAAGAAGAATACAATTACAAGCAGAAAGAGCAGGAGCAGGTGGAGCAGCAGGAGCAGCGCGAGAAGGTGATGCAGCAGCATCATAGTAGCGAGAGGAGAACGAAGACTGAGAAGAGGTCGAGAGAGGAAGCTAGGGGAGATTAGCACGAGGAAGAGCAGGACGGGGTGAGGAGGAAGAGATAACTTCAGCGAACACACAGAGCTCCAACACGTCGATAGGAAAAGAAATCAGCATGTTGTTACACTGAACAGTTTCGTACAAACGAACACACATGAAAACAATAGCTCGTCGACACGTGCGGACCCGACAAGAAATACAAAAAACAAAGGTGGATATCTCTCCTGCACATTGAGAATAACATATATCATGAGGGCAAAAGCCATGGAAGATATTATACGCTGTCTAATCAACCTTCCTAAGTACACTTTTGAACCCACATCTCTGTCACACTGAGTCTGTCCCATATGCTGATGATCTGATCTAGCCAACATAAAGTGATAAACTAGAGAACAAACTTTACTGGAAACCTGTGTATGCAGTGGGCTGCGTATACGCGCCAATGGGACAATTAATCATATTATGCAGTCAGTCCGACATAGTGCATGGATATGTCATGAAATGCAGACAAGAAGAGTTTGGTTACTTACCTATGACACGAGGTACACAGTCGTTCAGAAGCGTTTTGCACTACACGACGTGTAGCGTGGAAAATAGTAACCCGTGGAAAACAGTGACGGAAGTCATCGCAGAGTTATCTGCGAGGGATTTTCTGAAAATTCAACTCTAAAAAGAGACGGCACCCGCCACTCCGCCTGACTGACTTGGCACGCCCGGGGAGTTATGCTAAGATCCGGCCGCGTAAATATATCTGCGTTTTGTGACAAACGTCTTGCTCGGCGGTACTGTACTCCATGCACCTTAACGGTGCGCGTGATTCGGGTGTAATCTTAAGCTAAACGACGTTCCGAATGTTTCCGACTTAGACCATTTCAGCAGCGCCAATAAACGTCGTTTAGCTTAAGATTACACCCGAATCACGCGCACCGTTAAGGTGCATGGAGTACAGTACCGCCGAGCAAGACGTTTGTCACAAAACGCAGATATATTTACGCGGCCGGATCTTAGCATAACTCCCCGGGCGTGCCAAGTCAGTCAACGGTCGCGTTTTATAAAACCAGACTACAAACAGACTACAGGGAGGTGACTCCCATATTATTTCCGGCAGGGGAGACGGCTTTACACGGGGAAAAACTTTTTTGAACGCTACATCATGTGTTAAACTACACAAATGCACCAAAACCTCGTAAAGCAACTAATGCGTCGTTTGTCGGAATATATTCCATGCGAAGAACAGGTGCAGGAGCGGTAAATTGCATAAAGTACGTCCCTCGCAGATAACTCTGCGATGACTTCCGTCACTGTTTTCCACGGGTTACTATTTTCCACGCTACACGCCGCGAGTTTTACCTTGAACCGGAAGTACACGATCTGGGACGACCGTTTCCGGTGCGTGACGACTATCAACAAAGATGTTTTTGTTAACACACAGGGATCGCTAACTGTCGAGTCATCATTCTTTGCTTGTTAATTTATTGTCTTTCATCACAAGTCGCCCTACCTCGTAGACTCACATGCATCACACGTATTTTTTTGGATTTGACAGTAACGGGCCTTGGGGGAGCGTTTTGCACACATCTCTGAACTAGGCACCGCATCGACAGCTAAGGGCTGTGTGCACGATCACTATAATGACGAAGGCCTCTGTGCCGAGCACATAGTTTGACATTGGATACCAACGTACCGAACACCTCGTGAGAATTTTCATCATGATTCCGCCTTCAGGTAAAGACTTGCATGTGGTGACATAGCACGACAGACGAGTTAGGACAGGTGTCTACGACTGAACTACACGTTTTCGTTATTGCTTATTCATTATTGTTATATACTCTATTGCCTTGTGACTTGTCGTGTGAGTTGTCTTTTTTTCCCCTTTAGCGTTCGCTTCGTTTATACAGCAGCAACGAAACTTTCGACTGAAATCGACTTATGTAATTAATGTTTGGTGCATGTTTTTCATCAGTATTACTGGTATTTTGAGCTGTTGACAGACCGTTTGGCATTGTCGCGCTGTAGTACTACTACTAGAACTAAAAGACTCGGAAGAGGACACTTGTCGACTTGAGTCTTGACTTGACTTTTACTACTATATACTAGTTTTAGTTTTACGACGTTTGAGGCCTTTGTTCGACGTTCCATGTGATAAAATAACTTTGCTGCAATGCGTGGCGGGCTAACTACTAGATCAAGTCTATTGCATATTTTGGCATTCTGGTGCGTAGAGAGAGGGGAGATCTTTCCAGTGTTTGTCGAGTTAAACTTTAAAGTCATCCACTGAGGCAGCTGTGACAACTGAATCTGGTAGGCTATTCCAGGTTGTGATGATGCGCTGTGAGAAGAAGTTTTTCCTGGTGTTAAGCCGAAAACTGTCTTTATGGAGATTCAGCGAGTTACCACGCAGATCAGAGTTGCTGGACAGTTTGAACGTTGGTTTTTGCACATGGACACGGGAGTTTTTCCGCGGCGTTTTTGCACTCGTTCCTGCTAGAAAGAGAGACAGTATCTGGATTTGCAGGCTTTATTTCTGTTTGCAGATCATCACGTTTGACTTATGGTGTTTGCACAGGCTGTCAAATAATGTCAGGTGCGCTCTTGCTATTCGGTTAAAGTCAAAGGCACCATGACTCACCCAGTCACAGCCTTTACTGAGGCACAGACAACCCTAATGCTAGTAATACAGCAATTCATCAGCAGTTTTCAATTATTTTGCTGTTAGTTCAAGGCAGCCTGCGCCCAATAATTTGAAGAACTTGTAAATTGTAAAACTACAAGGGTTTAAGAGCACCTTGTAGGACATTAATGATTAAGGACACCTGACAATCAGCTGATCATGATTAATCATACAAATAATGCTTGAAGACAAGTGATTGCAAACAATTTATTGTATTTCTTGCAAGAAGGAAACTTGTGGGTGCTATGCTTACACAAGAGTAAAAGAACTTGTGCTTCATTTTCCATGGACTGGAGCCACATGTTTGGATTAGCTCTCTAGATACACTTGTCTGTGAATTTATCTGCTCTGTAGTATACATATCGCCACAGGGAGAGATGACGTGCATGGACACTTGTAGAGGTCCACATGACCAGCTGCTCTTTGGAATGATGAGTAACTTGAGTAAGGCTAGCATCCTCCTGCTCTGAACTGCTGATTTACCAGAAACCTGTGGGTTATGTAAAGCAAACCAATTATAGTCACACATTGCACTCACTGCATAATTCTTTCTTCCAGTTCAAGGTTTGTGATTGTACTCTTAAGTCTAAACAAAAAACCCCACCAAAATTTCTCAATAGGATGGGTATATGAATATGAAAATACTTATTTGCAGATCTATCTGCGTTCGATAATGTAGCACTGCTGAAGAGCTAGATTGCCTTGGGAATATTGAGCTCACCAGTTGCAAAACTGACAATTTCATAAATTTTAGCCTTGCCTGTTTCCTGCACAGATTTGCAGCCAGAATGCAATAAAAGGAAAGACATTCTCATTAGTTGTACAGTTTTTATTTATCTTCTTTTTAAATGAGATGCTCAAGAATATCTCAAATTAATGACTACAGTTACTGAGTTAGTTTATGAAACTTATTATCAGTGTTAACATCTTCTTCTACATAAACAAAATGCCACACCTGTTGCATTCAGTTTTTGCTTCTCTGGTGGAAATTGGCCCCAAGACTTTCAGGGTCTCCTCCAGTAGCTCTCATACAGAGATCTGGGCATCCTCTTTGGTCAGGCTGCTCAATTGACCCTTCCCATCGCTCTGCCCACAGCCAAACCTGAGACAAACAGCATTCTACTGAGGTGTTGAAAACTGCAGTCTTACCGTTTCCTGTAGGAATTGCTCAGGATATTGGCTGTCTGACCCACACACACCCCATGCAAGGTTTTGACCATGTAGCAGTGTTTTTCTCGCTCGAGTATAAGCACCATAACTTTTTTAACAGGAGTCAGCTTGTGTCAAAAACGCAATGTGGGAACTGCAAAGTGCAAGAAGAGTATATGTGTGCCATTTGGTTGGTGATGGATGGTGCTGTGAAGGGTTAATTCACTCCTTGCTTCATTGCAGGTGCGGTGACAGACTACCTGACGTGTGGTGGATGTTCCCAGGAGTTTCCGCTCCAATGCATCGCCAGTTTCATCCACCACAAAGCCTCGGACTGCCCACCCACCAGTCTGAATGGTCAGTGCAGGGACTGAGTACTGTTTGTGCTCTGCCAGTACTCATAACCCTTGTGAGTGTCCCACTCAGAAAGAAGTAAAGATCTATGCAAAAATGGCAAAATTAGATTGTTTTTCAAATTACAGTGTAGATGAATTCCATTAAGATGTGCTTGTCTCTTTATCATGTATATTGTGAAATGGAAGTATAACAAGGGAAATACATTTAATTTATATAATGAATGAGGTGAAACTTAAATTTAATCTGAGAAAATGTTGCTAAACTTATGATAGATGATTTCCACGAAGAAGTGTTTGTCTCTTAATCATATATATATATATATTGTGGAATGGAAATATAACAAGGGAATACATTTATATGAGGGGAAACTTTTAATCTGAGAAAATGTTGCTAAACTTATGATAGATGATTTCCATGAAGAAGTGCTTGTTTCTTAATCATGTATATTGTGGAATGGAAGTATAACAAGGGAATACATTTATATGAGGGGAAACTTTTAATCTGAGAAAATGTTGCTAAACTTATGATAGATGATTTCCATTTCTTAATCATACACGTATATTGTGGAATGGAAGTATAACAAGGGAATACATTTATATGAGGGGAAACTTTTAATCTGAGAAAATGCTGCTAAACTTATAGACTTATTTTAACTGTGGGAGCCTGTATCTTACTCTGGCAGTGTCTCTCTTGCTGTGTGTCAAGAGGTCAAGAGGTCAGCGCAGACTCCCAGCCTTGTCATGTCGGATGCCTAGTGCAGGTGCACCCAAGTGACCCTGTGTCCCTTGACATTCAACAAGGAACTCACCCATGGGTGCTGCTGTGATAGCTTTGCTGATATGAATGTGGCCTGCTTCTTTGAAATGGGTCTCCCTCACATGAGCCATTTTGAGCTACAATCCAAAATAGGTATCAACGTTGAGATTTCACTTTTCAATCCATCTGCTTGGAAAATCATCCATCAGTCAGTTGCTGCAAGGAAGTCTCTAGATCTGAACTGTTGTTGGTTATTGTCAAGCATGCAAAAAGTATGGCATCACCCCTGTTAAGTTCATATAAGACCAAAAGAATAAAAAAATTAGATGTGGGTGCAGTAACATGGGCAGAAAAAATAGGATTGGTAGGTCAGCCTGGTGTTTTTTTGTACTTTGTTTGTTTTTTGTTGTTGTTTTTAAAAAATAGAATTAGAAGAGGCAAGATTGAACATAAATCACAATTTCTCTTTAGCAGGAAAAACTGATTTTTACTTAAATAGTGGATTCTCTAACTCTAAGTGTTTGTAAGGCAGGGAAGATGGGACAGCACACAATTTATTGATTATCATCGATTTCTCCCCTTTTTTCCCTTTTTTGGGGTCATGACTGAACAAAAAGTTTAGGGTCAGCAGAAACTTCTGGTTTTAAATTTAATTCCATCATTGCCCCTTGAAGGATGTTTATTTATTTTTTTAAAGAGATGCTGCTGTTTTGAATGATAACATGTTATTGAGATTCCAGGTATTGACAAATAATCAACAACAACAACAATAGCAACAAAATTGCTGCTGCCAGGAACAACATTAACAGCTGTAAATATTTTCTTGTTGTTTTGGTTACACAAATTCAAGAGTTAACGCGTTAAGTATAGTGGTGGGCATGTTGGATGAGAGAGACACAGTTGGCTGGCTGGCTGGCTGGCTGGCTGGCTGGCTGGACACACACACACACACTCACAGTCAAACAAACGGGCAGGCAGGGAAACACGTGCAGACAGACAGGCACACAGACACACACTGACACATGACATAGACGCGCAGGGTATGATATATGCTTTTGCAGTCCGAGAGTTTGTCAGTCAGATATGTGCTGCTAGAACTCTGAAGTCACTCCTGCATCCCTCCTAAAGATCTTTATTTTGTCATCACTTTCACAAGTGTAACCCCCTCCAACCCCCCTGTGTATTTGGCGGTAAGAATAGACCCACTCGGTCTCTCTAAGCAATTCTTAAAAGGCCCATCATGAGGGAAATCAAGATTTAGTGTGCTTGTATTCTAACCAGCTCTGATGATTTTTCATTAGCAATGGCCTGAAATAGCCTACAAAGGCTGATAGGCCAAAACCACTCCTTGCAGCCATTGCAGCCCCTCTGTCCCATGCAGCCATTGCAGCCCCTCTGTCCCATGCTTGCAGGGACCACTGCAGTACTGGATCTCCACCTGTCCTGCTTCCACTGCGCCGAGAGTTTTCTGACGGCCCGCGGCCTCCTCTTTCATGTGCAGTCACTGCACAAACTGCAGATCATTGCACCCTCCTCCTCCCTACACCCCCAGCTGCCCACCACACCCCCCAGCCCTGGAGCAGATCTCCCAGACCCCCCGCCTCCCCCCAGTCAGGGCAGGGAGAGGAGGGACGAGGGGGACACGAGGTACACCAAGTTCCAGTTTGGCGACACCAGGCTGACCATCTCCAGAGAGGGCTACAAGGTGAGGTCTAGTTTATATATATATGGCTCATTCTCTGGAAAGGTACACAAATCAGTTACATGGGTGGTGAAATATTTTTCATCAAATATTTCTATTATAAGTACATATTCAGGTTAAAAAATGCTTGGACCTATCATCTAGAGTAAAACTGGAGCAAGGTCTTTGCCTTTTTCTAAGTAAATGGGGTATGAAGAGGTGCTTGTCCTCATTTCTAGTTTGTAACACTGGACGCCAAACAGATATTAAATGTGGTCAAAACATAATGGTTTTCAGATAATTTCCTTACAAATCACGTTGAAAACGACTAATAAACACATCATAAATAGCTTGCAATAGATAACTTATTAATCTTTACATTTGGAACAAAATTAGACACTTTACTTATCGTGTCTTGTTACAAACCAGTTGAACAAAAGCAAAATCCAAATGTTATTTAAGTATTGATGTGCCATCACTATTGCTTGCGTATTGGAGAGAAGTAAAGAAAGATCTAGAAAGCCTTTTCACCATGAAAGCATCAGGGGAAAAAGAAAACAAATTTTTAACAATATATCTCAAGGATAATCACTAGGTTGTAACAAAGACAACTTCCATCGTGTCTTGTTTACGAACAAGAAAGAACAAGCAATAGATCGACAAAGCATGCTATTTTAGTAACAAAACTTTAAATAAAGCTGTAAGATAAGGTAAGGAATACTTTTGGGTCCGGTATGAAGGGTAATGCTGTCCACTTTTATGTTTAATTTCACAAGAAACCACACATTTTCAAAGAAATGTTTCAGTTTGACGGATCGAACCGGTTTTCGATCTATTTTCACCTCACAAACTTAGTCAACAACAATCGAAAAGCACAACTAAAGATTAAAAAAGGAATAAAGTTTCACATTTAACGATGTGAAACATTACTAAAATCCTGAAATTTCCATCGTAGGCGATCTTCAGCTAGCACACTGGAAGAAATGGCGGGCATTTCTAGTTCGTAACACTCACGAACAAAGCGGACGCCACATATTTGAGTTTACAGTACTGCTTCCCGCGAACACGCAGTTTGTGAAAACCACACAGGGATCACTCAGTATGTCCTTCCGCGTAGGACCTTTGCAGTTATTCCCCTTGCAGGACTAGTTTGCCTTGAAAAATGTAGTCCAGTTGATTGCTGTGTCATAGCTGCCAACTGTTACGGAAAAACCGTAAAAAATCGTTTTTTTAATATCTGTCGTCGTTTTCGTTGTTTTCTAAAAAAAATACGGTTTCCGATTTCACAAAAAAAACACGAAATTTTAAACGAAGCAACTTTGGCTTTCAACATGTTGCGCTAGTCTATCGAGTGAAGTTTTTGTGCTCTCGTTTTCCGCGCCTAGCTGACCACCTTTGAACGCACTAGGCCTAGCCTACTGGCTGGAATCGGGAAGGGAGCTCTTCTGCGAATTTCGCGCATGCGCATAGCGGCTGCAGTCAACATGGCGTCGAGTTCGACTAGCGCAGAGAAAAATAATGCGAAGCCGAAACGATTACAACGATACATTGCGGCTTACAAGGAAAAGTTTCCATGGGCCGCTCCGTGTCCATCAAGAGGTGAAAAGTTTGCTTTCTGTACTGCATGCAGATGTGCGGTGAATATTTCTCACGGAGGAAGAAACGATCTAGCCGACCATGAAAAGACCACCAAACACAAAAAAAATTGCGAAGCTGAACAATCAAAAGCTATATAAAATAATTAATGCTTTGTAATATAATGGGCTTTCTTCTTTTTCTTCTTGTTCTTCTTCTTCGTCTTCTTCTTCTTTTTCTTCTTGTTATTATTATTATTATTATTATTATTATTATTATTATTATTATTATTATTATTATAAGTTTTCCTTTCAGGAGATGAGAAATGTGCCTTTCAGATTGCAAAAAAGGCTTCAGCTTCAGGGGGCTGAGCCCCCTGACCCCGCTATTCGGGAGGGGGGCGTACCCCCCTCCCGGACCCACCCCCCACATGTTACGGTTTTTAACTTTGGAAGGTTGGCAGCTATGCTGTGTCGTAACGCATTTTGTGGACACAAATTCAGAAATGACGCAATTTCATCTCACTTCTAGCAAGTTTCCCTTCATAAATTGCGTTTTCTATCAAATATGACTCTCTCAAACATTCTGTTTTTGAATGGACATGGAATTGGGTCAATTCGTTTGCTTAATATTCTTCCGCCGAGTATATTTACAAAACCTTCGATCGGACACGACGTGTTACGAACAAGTCAGCAAAATTAAATCCCTAATTGTTTCACAAAAGTGCAAAAATTTCTAAAACGGGATCTGTAATCGTCAAGTATGTGTGTAATAGATTAAAATACAACCGTTCTTTTTGAAATTTAACAGGAACTTCCAGTTGCAATTGTTATCTGAAAAGTTATCGTCTTTCCGTGTAACAAACTGGCCAGCTGAAATCGGCACGTTTTGTCAACACAACTAGCGATAAAAGCTCAAATTTTACACTCAGCCTTTTCCCATTGCTCATGGTGTTTTTTAAATATGTTTTTAGTTTGTCTACTTGAATAGATTTTGGTCTTATAGTGTAATACTTTTGGTCTGACCAATTTAAGAACGTAACCCCTCCTTGTGTACCTTTCCAGAGAATGAGCCATATATATATATATATATATATATATATATATAGAGAGAGAGAGAGAGAGAGAGAGAGAGAGAGAGAGAGAGAGAGAGAGAGAGAGAGAGAGAGAGAGAGAGAGAGAGAGAGAGAGAGGATATGGGTAGACAGATAGATAGATTTTTTGTTTTGTTTTGTTTTGTTTTATAAATGGGGTACTTACTATGTGTTGTCTCTCAGTCAACAGAAAAAGCAAAGGTGATGGAGACTATACAGTGTGTGCCCAATGGCGCTGAGCAACTCGCCTACTGCTCCAGTCTCTGAGATGTTCACTGGGGCAGATTAATTCTAAATTCTGTTTCTGAGAATAAGATAATGATGTTTATGAATTACTTCTAATGTTCTATTCTAGGGTTTGTAAACACAGAGATTCATTTCTTCATGAAAAGCTTTTTAAAAATGCATTTATTCCACATTCAGTACCCAAAAACATGAGAAAGTGTTATCTTGAATAATCACCATTCCTTCATCATCAGAAACCCCCTGTGGGTTCAGGGTGAGAATTGACCCACCGTGTCTCCCAACACGATTCGTAAGAGGCGAATAACTAGGGACACCATGACTTGATTTGCGTTTACTCTAAACTGTTCCAGTGAATTTCGTGCTTACTGGGCTTATATAGCCTACAAAGGCTGATAGGCCGTTAAACATCATCCACGCATCCATCATCATCAGAATTCTTGAATGAAAATTTCCCTTCTGCTACATCCTGAACAGATAAGAGATGAGAGAGAGACATGAACGCTGGCTGAGACTAGGACATAAAAATTAATTATATCTCAGGATGCAGATCATATATAATCAGAAATAGCAACATCTAGAAAGGCACTGTAGACAGAATATTTGACAAAAGATCACGTTAAAGCACCCAGATGTTTACCAGTCCCTGAAACTACTTCAGTCTGGTCCTTGGCTTTGTTTCTTATTATTCTTTTGCTTTATTAAAAACTAGTCATTTCTTATTCATATGATGGTTAGAAATATGAATAAAGCTGGCATATGAAGCAGCTGTGTAATGGTACCATCTACACCCTTCATAAAAATATATCTTGGACTTTCAGACGTAAACAGACCATTTTCCTCCTGAGTGTCTTTACAAACCTATACTCATGGAAGATGTAGAGATAGCTAAATGTATAAATTTTACAAACCTATACTCATGGAAGATGTAGAGATAGCTAAATGTATTTACAAACCTATACTCATGGAAGATGTAGAGATAGCTAAATGTTGTAGTGAAGTGCAGGGGATTCTCTTTCATATAGACCAATCGACCATGGAATTCTTCTCACCAGTCTTAGAAACGTTTTTGGCATTGGGAACTTAGCACTCTTTCCTGCATTCATATCTCTCAGAACGTAGACAGACTGTTTCGAACTCTGGTTTTGCTTCTGATCCTACACCTCTGAAGTTCGGAGTCCCTCAGGGCTCTGTTCTGGGTCCTCTGCTATTTCTACTGTACACCCAACTACTCTCCAATGTAATTGACAGTCATTCAGTCTCTCACAGTGAATTTGCTGATGATACCCAGCTCTACAACTCCTCTCATCCCAGTCAAATCCACTCTCTTCTTTCTACCAGCGAACACTGTATCTCTGACGTGAAACGGTGGATGACCCGGAACAAGCTCCAATTCAGTGACTCAAAACCTGAAGCACTCCTGGTGGGTGGCGGAGACAAATCGGATCAGGCCCTCAAACTAACCATTGGTCACAGTGACATCGTCTTCTCTCAGTCTGGTAGAAATTTAGGCGTCATGTTTGACGATGATCTGTCAATGAGATCTCATGTCAACAAAGTCTGTCAGTTAGCATATTATGAGCTAAGGAAAATTAGTACCATTCGTCATTATCTTTCTCAGCAGGCCACCAAAACGCTCATCACATCACTTGTCCTGTCTCTTCTCGACTATGGAAACTCTCTTCTTGCTGGCATCCCTGACACTCTGCTTAACAAACTCCAGAAAGTTCAGAATTGTGCTGCTAGGCTAGTTTTTCGATGTCCTAAGCGCACCCATGTCTCTCCACTCCTACATACACTTCACTGGCTCCCTATCTCTCAGAGGATAGATTATAAACTTGCTACTTTGTGCTTCAAGGCCATCGACAACACGGCACCACACGCTCTTACAGAAATTCTTGCAGTCTACACACCGTCCAGATCTCTACGCTCAGCTGCTGACTCTAGAATGCTTAAGGTCCCCCGCCGTAATAAGAAAACTCAGGGACAGCGTGCCTTCTCCTATATTGGACCTGTAACCTGGAATAGTCTCCCTCTGTCCGTCTGTCATTCTGACACTCTGCCCCAGTTCAAAAGTGCTCTAAAGACCCACCTCTTCCGATCCGCCTTTCCCGCTGAGCTGCTTCACCTTACTTGACCTGGCCTGCAAGTGCTGTGTATATTGTATAGTTTGTTCTACTTGTTCTAGTGGATCTTAGTTGGGTTTTTTTGTTTATGTGTGTAGTGTGTGAATTTTTGTAGGAATGTGGTGTTGAGCGGTTGTATGAGTGTTGATTCTTTGGATTGTAAACGCCATGAGCTTGCCTGTCAAGGAAAGGTATGTCCGTATGAATAAACTATCGTTATTATCATTATATTCGAAAGTATCAATGTGTTTCTTTGAATGCAGCTCTAGCATTTAACCTCAAGTCTGAACATGAACAGTCAAGAAAACTTGTGTTCGAAAATACAGCCAAGTGCAGTCTTGTGTGGTCAAAGGGGAGATAACTATTTTTGATACGTGATTCCTCACAGGATAAAGCACTGCATACGGTAACTTTGTGTTGTGAGATGCCTGATGAGGCATAGTCATGCAGATTTTATAAGTAAGATGAGAAGTTAATGGATCAACCTCTGAAAAACATAATTTCACCACTGTCATTTATTTAAATGAAGTGTGAATCAGTGAATTGCCGCCATGGAAAAACCACTACCTTTATCCTCTTCAATATTGTTCACTGTCTGCTTGCACAGGGTGGCTTGAGTGACAACAACGACTATGTGGAGGTCAACAGCAGTGGTGGCATGATCTGCTGCAACTCTGCGGAGTGCTGCGTCACCATCATCCCTGGCACCCATGAGGAACCCCGCAAATGCTGCAGCGCCATCGTGCCCAAGAAGCGCAAGCGTCACATGGAAGACCACATGGGAGAGGCCACCAATGACGGAGCCCCAGACAACGGCCGAGAGGGCAATGACAGTGATGGTGACCTGGAGTATGAGGAGGATAGAGAAAAGGAGGAAGAGAATCGGAGTCACTCCGTGTACATCAATGTGGGGAGAGAAAGGCGGAGTGAGGACGCTGAGACTCCATGGTGAGTGCTTGTGTTGTGCTGGCCAGTCAGAGCGGAAAGTGGATTGGGTTGTCCTTGTGTTGTGCTGGCCAGTCAGAGCGGAAAGTGGATTGGGTTGTCCTTGTGTTGTAGAGTCAACATGAGAATGTTTGGTCCAGTTCGAGGTCTACTATAGGTTGCAGCAGCAGCAACAGCAGCGGTGGCAGCAGCAGCAGGAGGAGGAGCAGTAGTAGCAGGTGCTGCAGTAATGTTAGTGGTGCTAGTGAGAGTGCATTTGTAGTTGTAGGAGAAGTAGTAGAAGGGACATCAACAGAGGAAGCAAAATATGTTTGCTGTTTTGAATAACGCCTAATGGTTGGTCTGTCAGTTGCTTCTTGAGGTAATGGCTGGTGTTGATGTTGCTGTTATTGTTGTTATTAGTGTTGTAGTTGGCTGTAGTGGTAGTTGTTGCTGTTGCTGCAGCTGCAGTAGTTGTTGATGCTGGTACTGTTGTATCACTTGTGTACCTGCCGTTTGAAACACTGTTTACATTTTATTAGTCCCTCCCTCATTCTTAATTGCAGCACCAATTTAATGCAGCCTGGAAAAGAAGGTACAAAGAGGATGAATTGGGGAGGAGAGAAAGTGAGGCAGGAGTGAAATTTTAATGTGGAGCCAAACCCTTCATGGGGTAGACTAGGAAAGTATCATGGTGCTTTCCCCAGTAGCTGGAACCCATAATCAGGAAGCTTTTAGATTCAATTTTGTAGTCAAAACTAACAGCAAGTTTTCTTGAAAAATTTTTAACAATCTAATCTCATGCTGTGTCCATCTGAACATGTCAATTTCTGGCCTAAAAATGGAGCAGTTAAGACTTTTTCTTCCGCCTTCACCACTCACAGTGCATTACTCATTCCTGCACCACTCGTGCCTGCACCACTCGTGCCTGCACCACTCATGCCTGCACCACTCACGCCTGCACCACTCACGCCTGCACCTCTCGTGCCTGCACCACCCACGCCTGCAATACTCATGCCTGCACCACTCACGCCTGCACCTCTCATGCCTGCACCACTCACGCCTGCACCACTCACACCTGCACCACTCATGCCTGCACCACTCATGCCTGCACCACTCATGCCTGCACCACTCACGCCTGCACCACTCACGCCTGCACCACTACTCCTGGGCTTCATACCCTAACTCTGTTGCAGGTCTGAGGAGATGGACCAGCGTCACGACTCCAAGGATGCTCTCCCCTCCCTGAGCTGGAGTCAAAGGTTGGAGGATGGGGAGAGGGGATGTGGACCAGGGAGAGGTCCAGTCATCATGCAGCCTGGCTACACCTACTCCATCCCCCTCTCCTTCAGCCTGGGTCGCCCCCAGTCCTCCTTGATCCAGTACCAGCAGGCATCTCTGTCCTCACTCACCATCACAGACATCCACTCTCAGCCTCGCCTCCAGACTGGGCAGAGCTACAGCCACGCCCCCTCTCACACCATGAGCAGGGCTGAGATGGAGGGCAGCAGGAACCAAAGCATGGGGTCAATGGATGCTGGGGAGGACTCCTGCAGTATGGACTTTGCACAGCCCGGTAGGAACTGGGATGTGTTTGCAGGAGTTCTCAAGACTCTTTTTGTTTGGTTGGTTTAGCTGCCTCTTATCTCCAAGAAAAAACATTCCCCCTCCTTCTAAGGAAGTCTATGAAGACTTCATTTGAAACTGTGTTTCTCTGGCAAGTTGGTTCCTTTTTGGCTTTACTGAAGTGTTGGGTTTTTGTTAAGTTATTTTGAAAAAGTAAAATGTTGTCTCGACATTCTTTATCTACTAGGTATGTGTATTTGCAGATTTAATGTGTACTCTTGTTTTGCATCATCTGACTCTAAGAAAGTCATTGAAATGATGGAGCAGCCCTCTTAAAAAAAAATATAGTTATGATCTGTACACCATTTCTTGGGCCTCATCTGAGTTATCTCCCCCTAGACCACAAAACTGGATGCTCATCTGAGTCCATTGTGGAATCTTCTCCAGATCTCTTTCCAAATTTAGTGTCGATCTCATTCTCTGTCCAACTTTTTACAGTATGGATGATAATTGTTTCATTGTTCTAATTTATAAAAAAAATGTCCCTCATTTGATTAGTGCCCAGGTAGCGTATTCTTCTTAAAACCTTGACATTTATCTTTCGGTCTGGTGAATGTGTTTGTTACATAACTCTACCTCGCCTACTTCTTGAGTCCAATAAAACTGCTTGCAAAGGAAAATCATCAATGGATGCATATGACAGGAGACCATGCTCATTTGTAGTCTTTTTGAACTAAGTTAGTATTTGATGATTGTAGAAACAGACTTGCTGAAGAAGCTTATTTTGTGGTATCAGTTCAGTTGCTCATTACTTTAGTGGGAGCAAGAAAGGATTCCGCAGGATTTCAAAGATGCCTCCATTATACATCTCTATAAGCGAAAAGGAAATAGACAGGCTTGTGACAACCATAGAGGCATATCACTGCTTTCTATCGCAGGAAAGATCCTTGCCAGAATCCTGCTCAACCGCCTCACAGCCCACCTTGACCAAGGACTCCTGCCTGAAAGTCAGTGTGGATTCCGAAAAGAACGAGGAACCATCGACATGGTGTTCGCTGCCAGGCAGCTGCAAGAGAAATGTCAGGAGCAGAACTCCGACTTGTTCTCCACCTATGTTGACCTGACCAAGGCGTTTGACACCGTTAGTAGAGAGGGCCTGTGGAAGATCATGGCCAAGTACGGTTGCCCAAGGAAATTCATCGTCTTGGTGCAACAATTCCACGAGGGCATGCAGGCCAGAGTCCAGGACAGCGGAGAGTCATCTGACCCTTTCCCAGTCACAAACGGGGTCAAGCAGGGCTGCGTCCTGGCACCAACACTGTTTAGCCTAATGTTTTCCGCCATGCTGTCAGAGGCCTTCAGAGACGAGGACGTTGGTGTCAACCTGAGGTACCGCACAGACGGCAAACTGTTCAACCTGCGGAGGCTCCAGGCAAAAAACAAGGTTATGACAGACATCATCAGGGATCTGCTGTTTGCCGATGACTGTGCCCTCAACGCTGTCTCAGAAGCCGACATGCAACGAAACGTTAATCTGTTCTCCAGCGCCTGCACAAACTTTGGTCTGACGATCAGTACAAAGAAGACTGAAGTCCTCCATCAGCCCGCGCCTGGAAAGCCCTACGTTGAGCCCAACATCACTGTCAACGGCCAGAGACTAAACACAGTGAACCGTTTCACATACCTAGGCAGCACACTGTCTCAGAATGCTACCATCGATGACGAAGTAAACATTAGAATTGCCAGAGCCAGCTCCACTTTTGGCAGGTTATATCCAAATGTCTGGAACAGAAGAGGCATTACCACTCAGACCAAGCTGAAAGTATACAGGGCAGTGGTGCTCCCCACACTGCTATATGCATGTGAAACGTGGACTGTCTATCAACGCCATGCTAGAAAACTGAACCACTTTCACACAACAAGCCTCAGGAAGATCCTCGGCATAAAATGGCAGGACAAAATTCCAGACACAGTGGTACTGACCAAAGCAGGTCTCCCCAGCATCTTCACCCTCCTGATGCAGTCACAGCTTCGCTGGGCAGGACACGTAGTCCGGATGCCAGACGAGAGACTGCCAAAGAGACTCTTCTATGGCGAGCTCCAGCATGGCCAGCGGTCCCACGGTGGGCAAAAGAAGCGCTTCAAAGACACCCTGAAAGCTTCACTGAAAGCTTTTGCCATCAATCCAGACACGTGGGAACGGGCTGCAATGGACCGATCCACCTGGCGCTCTTCCATCCACAAAGGTGCCAAGACATGCGAGGCAAACAGGATCACTGCCGCAGAAAAGAAGAGGCAAGCCCGCAAGGCCCATGCTGTCAACCCCCCTGGAGACGTCCCACTTGTCCCATGTCCCTTCTGTTCCCGAACCTTCCGTGCCAGGATCGGCCTCGTTAGCCATCTGCGCACACACAGACAGAACCAGTCCCAGCAACCCCCCGGATGACTAGAGTGGTCCTCGTCGACTCGACGGACGAACAACAACTTTAGTAAAGCCGTTTAGCAGAAAGAGCGAAAGGAAAACCTTCAAATAGCATGAATTTCTAGAAAAGATTTCCATAGGATTTTTGTTTAACCTGTAGATATGGTTATTTCAATGAAACAAGAATGTATTTATAAATTATGCACTTTGCTGCAGAAAGGTAGTCAACAATCAGAAATGGTCAAGTTGCTGCCAACAATTTTTGCAATCAGTTCATTTCTGCATGTGATTATTCCACAAAAATGGCATTTACAACGATACCATTGATCAGTGGGTAGTTTGCTGGCAACACTTCACACAATCACTTGACTTTCATCTGTGACATGATGCCACGGGAAAAGGGATCCACATCAACTCTGATGAACTCCGTTTTTCAGAGTGCCTGACTTCCCACGACGGGCAAGGGGAGGTTGCTTCCCAGTCGAGGGAGATGGGGGGTGACTGGGGGGGCAGTGAGGAGGACAGGGGGGCCAGCCAAGACCATGACCAAGACCAGGACGGGGGCAGCAGAGCTGCCAACCGCCGGCGCCGCTACCCTACATCCAAGCCCTACAAGTGTGAGCAGTGTGACCATGCCTTCAACCAGCGCATCCATCTCAAGAAACACATGAGCAAGCACACAGGTAAGTGTATGTTTGTGTGTGGCTTTTTTGGGGGGAAAGCTTCCATAGACGGGCCACACTAGTGGACTCTTCCGACGACAGGGGTTTGAGTAAGATATTGCTTGGCTGCGTTTTTATGAGTTTTTGGGGGGTTTTCAAACCATCACATTCTTTTGTCATTTTATGAATGAATCACTGCGAATTTACTGAGAATCAACCAACCAAGATCGCTTGCCAGTCAGATGCTGTTGCTTGCTAGCTAGTATGGCCTGCCAGCTTGGCCGCCTTTCCACACCCCTCTCCTCGGACGAGTCTACTAGTGTGGCCCGTTTATGGAAGCCTTTCGGGTTTTTTAAAACTTATACAGCAACATTTTGCATTAATACAACTGAATGATATTTGTTCAACCGCCAGTGACCCTTAAACAGGAATACTCCTTCACAAGTTATGACATAGACCATCAAATGGAATGCACTGCACCCAGATATAAATATGTCAGCTGTCCCTTTTCCCTTTCCTATTTCTGTCTGTCTGTCTTTGTATGTTTGTGTGGTTGTCTGTCAGTGTGTCTGTGTGTGTCTGTTTGTCAGTTTGTCAGTCTGTTTTTCTTTCTGTCTGTCTGTCTGTCCGCCCCTCTGTCCATCCCTCCCTCCCTCCCCTCCCTCCCCTCCCTCCCTCCCTCCCTCCCTCCCTCCCTCCCTCCCTCCCTCCCTCCCTCCCTCCCTCCCTCCCTCCCTCCCTCCCTCCCTCCCTCCCTCCCTCCCTCCTCCCTCCCTCCTTCCCTCTCTCTCTCTCTCATCTCTCTCTCTCTCTCTCTCTCTCTCTCTCTCTCTCTCTCTCTCTCCCTCCCCCCCCCCCCCCCTCTCCCCCCCTTGTCTGGTAAAACTTGTTTACATGGGCTTTTGTTTTAGTTGTTGGGTGTGTATGTGTGTGTATTTTTGGTTAGTTTTTTCTCCCACTGAGTTTTTATGAATTACAAATATTAATGTGTACTTGATACCTCTCTGATACTGAGGATAGTTCGTTTCATGCTCATCCAAAGTAACAGAAAGACAGAAGGTAGAAGCATGCAAATGGGATGAATGTGCATGCATGCCCATATTACACATTTCTAGAACTAGAAATTTGTGCTGAAACTCATTGTATTTCTGGATGGTCGTGTTTCAGGTGTGAAGCCGTTCAATTCATGGATGGTCGTGTTTCAGGTGTGAAGCCGTTCAATTCATGGATGGTCGTGTTTCAGGTGTGAAGCCGTTCAAGTGTGAGCAGTGTGACTACTCCACAGTGGAGAGGAGCCATCTCAAAGTGCACATCCGCATTCACACAGGTAGACCCTGAGGCTGTGCCCTTGTTGTCCTTGTATATAAACACAGATTGTCTGTCTGTCTGTCTGTCTGTCTCTGTGTCTGTGTGTCTGTCTGTGTGTGTGTGTGTCTGTCTGTCTGTCTCTGTCTGTCTGTGTGTGTGTATGTCTGTCTGTGTGTCTGTCTGTCTGTGTGTGTGTGTGTCTGTCTGTCTGTCTGTCTGTTTGTCTGTGTGTGTGTGTGTCTGTCTGTCTGTCTCTGTCTGCCTGTGTGTGTGTCTGTCTGTGTGTGTGTCTGTCTGTCTGTATGTAGGTCTGTCTGTTTGTGTCTGTCTGTCTGTGTGTCTGTCTGTCTGTCTGTGTGTCCGTCCGTCCGTCTGTCCCTCCCTCCCTCCCTCCGTCCGTCTGTCCGTCCATCCGTCCATGTGTCTGTCTGTCTGTCTGTCTGTCTGTCTGTCTGTCTCTTTGTCTGTCTGTCTGTCTATCTGACTTATGGCGATTGCCCTGTAGGATAACTATTTCTTTTCGGCCCATTTTCCTCTTCTCTCTCTTTTCTTCCTCAGCCCTTTTTGTTTTACTTTCCATTCTCTTCTTCCTCCTTTTGTGTGTGTCCTCAGTCTGCCCTCTTCTCCATGACATTTCTCCACTCACTACTTTTCCTTTCCATCCCTCTCCACTTGTCAACCCTTTCCACATTTCCTTCCATTTCTCCTTCTTTCTCTTCCTTCTCTTTCTCCAATGTTTTGGTGTTTTTTTTCTCAGGGTCTTTTCCCCACCCACCACCACCCCCCACCTCCCCATTTTCAGCCTAGTTCCAGATCATTTTGTTTGTTGTAATTAGTTTCCCTCACTTCATCACTATCAGGCCGTTAGGGTTAACTTTTTATCATTAATATGTTTGACTTCATTATTTTCATAATCTTGATCATCAGCATCAGTATAGTTGTAGTGGTGGCAGCTGTGACCATCATCATTCTTATGTTCATAGTTTTTGTCATAGTTCTAATGGTTAGAGAGAGAGAAAATCAGTTGTGGTTATGGTAGCCCACTGACCCTTTTTTTCTGCTGATCCTTTTTTTAATCATGCAAAAACGAAATAAAAAAGAAGAAAATAATTAACAAACTACTTTCTGTCCCATCTTCTCTACCCTATGCGCTCTTGGGAAATCCACTATTAAAGAAAAAAAAGTGTGTTCAGTGAGGACAGATTTTCATTTATGTTCAGCTGAATCTACTGTGTACATATCTGGCCTCCTCTTAAAAAAAGAAAAAAGCTCAGGCCTGCCTACTGACCTTTGTGTGTACGGCCATGTTACCTTGGCCACTACTACTCTGGGGGGTCGCCTTGTCTCCACCACCACCATTGCTGCCATCTTTATTGTCACTGGTGTCATCTTTATTGTCACTGGTGTCATCATTTTCTCTGTTGTCTTCCTTGTTGTAGTCGTTGTCACCACCACAACCATCACCCATCACCACCCACCACCACCACCACCACCACCACCGCCCACCCACCCACCACCACCACCACCACCACCCACCCACCCACCCACCACCACCACCACCACCACCACCACCACCACCACCACCACCACCACCACCACCACCACCACCACCACCCACCCACCCACCCACCCACCACCACCCTCACCACCACCCTCACCACCACCCTCACCACCACCCACCCACCACCACCACCCACCGCCGCCACCATCACCACCACCACCACCACCACCACCACCACCACCACCACCTCCACCACCACCACCACCTCCACCACCACCACCACCCACCACCACCACCACTACCCACCCACCCACCCACCCACCCACCCACCCACCCACCCACCCACCACCACCCTCACCACCACCCACCCACCACCACCCTCACCACCACCCACCCACCACCACCCACCACCACCACCACCCATCCACCACCACCACCCACCCACCACCACCACCCACCCACCACCACCCACCCACCCACCCACCCACCACCACCCATTCACCCACCCACCCACCACCACCACCACCACCACCCACTGCCACCCTCACCTGCCCACCCACCCACCAACAACCACTCACCCACCCACCACCACCACCACCTACCTGCCCACCACCCACCCACCCATCACCACCATCCACCCACCCATCACCACCATCCACCCACCCGTCACCACCACCCACCCACCCACCCACCCACCACCACCGCCACCACCACCACCACCACCACCACCACCCCACCCACCTACCCACCACCAACGTGCCCACCACCACCACCACCCACCCATCACCACCACCCACCCACCACCATCACCACCACCCACCACCACCGCCGCCACCACTGCCGCCACCACCACCCACCCACCCACCACCGCTGCCGCCACCACCACCACCACCACCACCCTCACCACTACCCACCTACCCACCACCATCCACCTACCCACCACCACCCATCTGCCCACCACCACCACCACCCACCCACCCACCCACCCACCCACTCACCATCACCACCACTACTATCTGTTATGTTCTCTGTTGTGAGTTGGTCTTCTCTCTGTCCAGGTGAGAAGCCCTTCAAGTGCACGTACTGTGAGTACGCAACTGCCCAGAATTCCACGCTGAAGATCCACCTCAAGCGCCACCACGGCGGACGTATGTTTGAGTGCTCCATCTGTCCCAAGAAATTCACGCAGCAGGAGATGCTGGCATCTCACTCCCTGGACCATCAACCTGGCCTGCCCTGACTCGATCAGCCTCCGCAGCCAGCCGTCTCTACAACATGGGCTCCTCGCCACCAGAGGAGATGCTGGCTCTGACAGCAGAAATGAAGACAGAGGGATGTGAGGAGTGAGCATTGTATCCAAGGATGGGAAGAAAGGGGGGGGGGGGGGGGGGGGGGGGGAGTGTAAAGAGGGGCTGGGGAGGGAGAAGAGGGGAGTTGGAGAGAGAATAAAAAGTATGGGTTTTATCCTGGTATAGGAGGAGTGGAGAGAGAGAGAGAGAGAGAGAGAGAGAGAGAGAGAGAGAGAGAGAGAGAGAGAGAGAGAGAGAGAGAGAGAGAGAGAGAGAGAGAGAGAGAGAGAGAGAGAATTTAAGAAGATAGTGTGCAGAAGTGGGATGGCGGTTGGGAAGGGGATTAGAAGAGAGATGTTGGATAAATAAGGAAAAGTATAGGGATTGAAAATAATAATCTCAAGGACAGAGAGGTGTGACAAAACAGGGAGACTGGAGGGTGAAGTGTGGAGTAAAGAGAGACTTACAGGTGTAATCTAGAGGATGTGGGGATCTATGCACATTGTGAGGCATTTGGAGATGGGGGGGAAATGGCAGAGAGAAACAATCAACTGTTTAAACTTGCTTGTGTTTGCATGGAGAAAGCTGGTTACAAGTGACATTCAAGTACCTGTATTGAGACTCTGACAGGATGTGTAGATAAACTGAGGAAGAGACCTACAGTTTTGAACTGCAAACAAAGTCCTTAGTGCGTGGATCTATTGACAGCAAGTTTGCCTTGCATACATGCACAATGCTTTATTTAAACAAGTTTTGGAGAAGGAAACATGAGAGCGACACTTTCTGTGTTCTTCATTTGTTAATATTGCCATTCACACCTATGCATGTACACTGAATTGAGTCATTTTGTGTCATTTTTGTTAGAATACATTACAGTCTAAGGCACAGAAACTTACCCTGACAACTGCGCTGTCGATAAAGCCAAAATGTAAGCTTATCTTGAACCTGAAGCATGAATGCAGTTCTCACATACTGACTTGTGATGTTTGACGAACGATTCTTACAGTTTTGTCAAAGCATTATTGGAATGGTCTGAGGGTGTCTTGTGGTTTTAATTTGCCAGGCAGGCTTTTGAGATTGTGGGGGATTTGCTGAATTGCAGGGTGGTTACCCTGGGGTGTGCTAATTGTTAGGTGGTTGTTTTGGTTTTTACTTTGCCTCTCTTGCATTTTTTCCCCAAGAGCTTTTGTTTTTCAGCATTTTGGGGTTGCTGTTGGTTTGTTGCTTGGGTTGAGTCCACTCAAACTAGAATGAGGTTGGTTGGTTGGATGGCTGGCTGGCTTGCTGGCTGGCGGGAGGGAGGGAGGGATGCATGGATGGATGGATGGATGGATGGTTGGTTGGCTGGTTGTTTGAATGGCTGATTGCTTGCCTGAATGGAGAGTGAGTTGGTTGCTGGATTGGTTGCTCAGTGGGTTGGTTGGTTTTATGTTTGTTTCCATGGTGTGAATGGAAAATGCACTGGGATTTGATACTTATTTGCTACCGAGTGCATACTGATACATTCCTATGAAATGTATGAAGTAGAAAGACATGTGGTTATGCAATGATAGGAAAATTTGTGTTTTCTAAGAACGATTTTTGCGATGATTCATATAAGTTTTGAACTGATTCAATTTTTTGCTTGTCCCTAGAATCATTATTTTCTGAGTTCTTAGATCGCAAAAAAAAAGATTTCCCATTCTGATTTGTTTCCTGTCTGTCTGTCTTGTCTTTCTGTCTGTCTGTGTCTGTCTGTCTCTGTCTGTCTGTCTGTCTGTCTGTCTGTCTGTCTGTCTGTCTGTCTGTCTGTCTGTCTGTCTGTGTCTGTCTGTCTCTGTCTGTCTGTCTGTCCATCCATCCGTCCATCTGTCTGTCTCTCTGTCTCTGTCTGATCTATCTTTTCCATTGCACCCATACATTGATTTTTTTTCTCCATTTGTTTTCCTATTTTCTGTCTCATCAAACACATCACAGTTTTTATCTCTCCACATTTTTCTCCCTTCTGAATGTCTGCATTGTAACTGTTGTGGGTTGGCAGTAGCACCATCTTGCTCGAAATGTGAGTGTCTCTTTGCATAATTTGACTCTCACTGCTTTGCATGTACTCCAGAATGGTGACAACTCGGGATGTTATGTTAGTTTGAGATGCAAGAGAAACTTGAAAGTTTAGTTACCTATTCTTCGATTTAATGAGAAACAGATACAATACTTTTATTTTGCTGATAATTGTAACCTCGTTATCGGTACCCTTCACAGCAACTAACAGCTGAACATTTTGCCTATTTAAGCAAAATTAGATCATCAGTCTTTGTGGAATTATTGCTTGTGTGCCAAACAGCATTAATCAATATTGCCTATATTTTTATCATAATAGTTATTTTATTGTATTGCTGTGCTGTATGAAGAGAAAGCATTGAATATCTCATATGCTGCTTCAGTGCTCTGTAGTGCCTAATAGACCCACATGAATAGAATTATTCTTTTTTTAGCTCTTCAAAAACCTTTAGAGTTAGCTCCCTTGTGTTGGGGGTATTTGCCTTCTGCATAGGCATCCATTAGAGCTTCAGAATGACAATGGGGCTGTTTTTCATGGAAAGGAGATCTCATTTCACTTAGAGTTTGTAAGAACTTGGAATGCCAAAACAAAAGATAGGGTGTAAGCTAAAGTATCAATGCAAACAGCAGTACTTCAGTTGTAACGTTTTTGGTTCTTACATTATTTATAGCATCTAGTGTTTGTTGAGCCAGGGCAGCACTGTCAAGATTGTCTCACTTGCAGTTATTCACAGACAAGACATGCATTTCTCAGAGGCTACTTATTTGCTTGAAATCCTGGAGAGTGCATATTGTGAGGAGTTTCTCAGAAGAGATGCTTCTGTAACCATGCACAGATCCAAGAAAAGATCTGGCTATGTTTAGATCCAAGAAAAGATCTGGCTATGTTTAGATCCAAGAAAAGATCTAGCTATGTTTAGATCCAAGAAAAGATCTAGCTTTGTTCAGGTCCAAGAAAAGATCTAGCTATGTTCAGGTCCAAGAAAAGATCTGGCTATGTTCAGGTCCAAGAAAAGATCTAGCTTTGTTCAGGTCCAAGAAAATATCTAGCTTTGTTCAGGTCCAAGAAAAGATCTAGCTTTGTTCAGGTCCAAGAAAAGATCTGGCTATGTTCAGGTCCAAGAAAAGATCTAGCTATGTTCAGGTCCAAGAAAAGATCTAGCTATGTTCAGGTCCAAGAAAAGATCTAGCTATGTTCAGGTCCAAGAAAAGATCTAGCTTTGTTCAGGTCCAAGAAAAGATCTAGCTATGTTCAGGTCCAAGAAAAGATCTGGCTATGTTCAGGTCCAAGAAAATATCTAGCTTTGTTCAGGTCCAAGAAAAGATCTAGCTATGTTCAGGTCCAAGAAAAGATCTAGCTTTGTTCAGGTCCAAGAAAAGATCTAGCTATGTTCAGGTCCAAGAAAAGATCTGGCTATGTTCAGGTCCAAGAAAAGATCTAGCTTTGTTCAGGTCCAAGAAGAGATCTATGTTCAGGTCCAACTCCACGAAGAGCTTATGTCAATCTGAGCACTTGCTACCTGCATCCCCATGTGGCAGATTCTGTTAGCCACCAATTTCAAATTGCTCTGCCCTGGGAGACAGCTGAGGAGCAAATCCACAAGGACTCGTATGTGTATGTGTGTGTGTGTGTGAATGCATTTGTGCAGAGGAATTTGTGTGCATTGTTTTGAGCACCAGATATGGAAATGAATGGCTGCATAAAACCAATACCTCTACTTTCAGCATACTGGATAAACAAGTTTAAATATAGCGAGCGGTACATGGGTTATATCATTGGAAGTCATGCAGCAATCTGCAACTTCCTTCCTTTTGTATATACAGAAGTATTTGCCCAAGGGAAGCATTGGCAGTCTTTGTACAGAAATGCAATCACAACATGAATCTTGCCATGACAGGTGTGAATATTAAAAAATAATCAAACATTCCATTTATGACCAAACACACTCGATCAAGTTTTTGTGTACAAAGTTGACTGGAATATGTTTCGTTGAGCACTTTTGTTTGTTATCATAGTCATCATCTCATGCATCTTCACTGCACCAACTGCTGCATAGGGTTGATATTTTCATTAGGCCAAAATGAAATAAAACGTGGTGGTTATGGTAATCCAACTGGCCCAATTTTTCCTGCCGACCCTAACTTTTTTCCCATCGGGCAAAAAAAAACCAACCTCGGGGAAGAACAATATATTGACGTTAAACAACGAACTGTGTGCTGTCCCATCTTCCTTGCCCTATGAGCACCAGGGACTCCACTAATAAGTGAGGGGGGGAAAGCGTTTTCAGTGGGGATAAAAATTGGTTTATGTTCAATCTGGCCTCTTCTAAAAAGATAAAAAGAAAAGACAAGTTCAAGGTGACCTAGTACCAACCCCTTTTTGTTTACATGTTGCATTAACCCCCCCCCCAAAAAAAAATTTTTGCCTAACAGTTCATGATTTATATCATTATTCATAGTTGACAGTGGGTAAAAATGATCTTCTTTTTAAGTATGAAATTGGGATCAAGAAGTATGCACCATGATGGCACATAATATATTATTAGCATCATTATGTGCAAGACATTCAGATGAAAACATGAGAGAGAGAGTTAGAGAGAGAGAGAGAGACTTAGCCAGATACAGATCTATGATGGGCACAGTTCTAGTCGAACAAACTGTCAGGTGTATGTATGAAAAGTGCAGGTTACTCGTTAAAAGTATTACTATTTTTGAAGTGCTGTATTTGTATTTTGCATACCTCTCTCTACTGCTGAGCATGTCTATGATGTGTAAACGACACCAAATGCATTGCACGTTACATGCAAGGAATGTCCTGTCGTTGCTTATTGTCTGTGATGTACGTATATGCAGCGAAAAGACAAATAAAGAATTGCTGGTGTTCCTTTGTGAAGTTCATTTTTATCTTCAACACTGGTTTGTGCTCATCCTCACTGGTGTCGTATGCACCTTGCAGTTGTCAGATGTGAATGCCGTGGCAATAACCTCCAGTCCATCTCCTCTGTAGGGAAGGATACGGAGGATGTGAAGCTGATTTAGTGCCTGATGTTCACTCCATAAAAATTATCTGTTTGCATTCGGAATGAATGTAAAAGATTGCTCTCTCTCTCTCTCTCTCTCTCTCTCTCTCTCTCTGTCTCTCTCTCTCTGTCTCTCTCTCTCTCTCTCTCTGTCTCTCTCTCTCTCTCTGTCTCTCTCTCTGTCTCTCTCTCTCTCTCTCTGTCTCTCTCTCTCTCTCTGTCTCTCTCTCCGTGTCTCTCTCTCTGTCTCTCTCTCTCTCTCTCTCTGTCTCTCTCTCTCTCTCTCTCTCTCTCTCTCTCTCTCTCTCTCTCTCTCTCTCTCTCTCTCTCTCTCTCTCTCTCTCTCTCTCTCTCTCGCACACTACTATTCACTATCGATCCTTTAAACATTTTGATGCTGATTCATTCCTTGACAATTTAAAACAAATGCCATTTCATGATGTCCTCAACTATTCTGACCCTGACATGGCCCTTCATTTCTGGTATGACCTATTTCTCCAAACTGTAGAAAGACACGCTCCTATGAAACGGAAGAGGGTCAAGCATTTAAAACTCCCACCTTGGCTTACCAACGAAATCATGCAGGCTATGAATACGAGAGATAGACTGAAAAAACAACAATCATATCCCGGCATACAAGAAGCAAAGAAACCGCGTCAAGACTGGTTCGAAATGCAAAATAAAACACCTCATTTTCAAAGGCTAATTGAAAATAGCAATGACACATCAATGTTATGGCGCGGAATTAATACCTTCATAAAAACTTCCAAAACAGTCTGCAACATACCTCCATCTATAAATGCTGAACAATTCAACGAACACTTCACGACAATAGCTGACAAAATCCATGCAAAATCGACCAAACACACTCCCGGTCTATCGGGGGATATTGTTCAACGTATTGAGGATTCTGTAATGAAAGACTTCTTCATGATGCTGCATTCCATATTCCTACTGTCACCTCACATGAGGTGATGCAATACATCTTTCAACTTCCAAACAAACGATCCACGGACCTCGATGGCATCAGTTCTCTTTTACTAAAAATTTCGCTCCCCGCCATACTGCCTTCATTGACACACATTTATAATTTGTGTATAAGAAACAGTATCTTCCCGTCTCGTCTTCAGCAGGCCAAAGTCATTCCACTGCCTAAATCTAAGACTGCTTCAGCACCCGATGATTACCTTCCCATCTCAATTTTGCCTCTTATCTCCAAACCACTAGAAAGACACGTTCACAAACATATTTTCTCGTATATTGACCGATTTGACTTATTATATCAATTGCAATCCGGCTATCGTTCCCATCACTCCTGCCAAATTGCTTTATCCTTCCTGGTGGACGACTGGCTATCAGCCATAAACAACCCCAAACTGTCTGGTACAATTTTCTTGGACCTGAAAAAGGCATTTGACCTAGTTGACTACGAAATTCTCCTTGATAAACTCTCGATGTACTTGAAAAATCCAACATCAGTCTCCTTTTTCCGATCTTACTTGACACATAGAAGCCAATATGTCTATGTCAACGGGTTGTATTCCTCGAAACGAATCGTAAAGTCAGGGGTTCCACAAGGCTCAATTTTAGGTCCATTGCTCTTCAGCTTGTATATCAATCATCTATCATTGAGTATATCAAATGAAAGTATCAAATGCTCTATGTTTGCAGATGACACCATTATCAGCGTAAGCGACAGAAGCACAAATTCCATCCAATGCACCCTGAACGTTACCCTTGATGATTTACAACCGAAACGTGACAGCGGGGGGGAGGGGGGGAGCCTATAAGGGCGCGCGGAGCTCAACCGAAACGTGAAAGCGGGGGGGGGGGGGGGGGGGGGGGGGGGGGGGGGGGGAGAAAGGTTGTGACTGCAAAATGGTCCATTCTGGCGCATTCTGACGGTCATCATTACCAGTTTCAGGTAGCAGATTTTGTTACTGAAAAATATATATATATATATTTATTTTTTATTTTTATATTATATATTTTTTAATGTTTTATTTTTCTGTTGGGGGTGTGTGTTTCCGGAAACCCCGGAACCCCCCCCCCCCCCCCCCTCGTCCGCCCCTGTCTTCATTCGTCCCCAAACAAGCCATTCACTATCTCGCAACACTTTCATTCTACCACAACCTAGAGTAGACATTTTCAAAGGCAGTATTACATATTCAGGTGTTATTATATGGAATACACTCCCATTGCACCTAAGGAACAATACTTCCATGAAGTCTTTTAAAGCATCCATACGTCTATTCAGATGATCTCACTGCTGTCGCCTGTACACATGTCACGTATTTGCTTGAACTTGAAGATTCACTGAGCTGACAGTTGTCAAAAGCATCTACTGAAATCTTTTGTCATTGTTGATCATATTCTTCATATACCTTACCAACTGTTGTACATAGATTAGCTACTGTGTATTTTTTCTTATCTATCCATGTTTTCATTTCTTTATGAGCAAGGACAATTTGTAAGATGGGCAGAAATGCATAAAATTTCATCCTTGATAAATAAAGAATCAATCAATCAATCAATCAATCAATCAATCAATCTCTCTCTCTCAGACTTGGACAAACCTGTCTTCGGGGACCGTACATTCGTTTTCGTCTGGGTCTTAACGTACACTGTGCACACCAATGTCAATGTAGTGAGCCAACCACGCTGTTGTTACTCCACGCATACAAGAGAAGGAGGTCTACACACACTATGTTCGTGATACCGAGTCCTTGTACTGGGCTGATAGCCTATACAATAAAGTTTTCGTTCATTCTCTCTCCCTCCATCCCTGTACATGGTCATGTGTAACCCTGTATAAATAAAGCAATCGATCAGTAAATAGATGGGGGGAAAATGAATACGTATTTAAAACTCCAAAACGGAAACGCCCATTGACTGCTTAGCTTATGATTCCTTCTGGAAATGTGACTCGGGTTACTTATTTTCTAGCTGGAATGTTCTTATTGTTCTTCATCGTTTTGATTGAGACAAGACTTTGGTTTGTCGTAACCAACTCGCAGTCGAGAGTAGTGGTGATGGGAGCATGTTTGTCCTCACTGGCAGTGACTGATTCGTCTGCGTGTGACAAGTTGTCGTCGATAGTTGTCCCTCTGCGGATCGAGGTGAGAATAGACCCACCGCGGTGCATGATTCTTAAAAGGCGTATAACCAGGAAATTTGACATTCACTTGTTCTTATTCTTACCAACTCAAGTGATTTTATAGTCATTGGCCTTGAAT
>JAWQFJ010016362.1:0-5000 GCA_034096865.1 Theodoxus fluviatilis | reverse complement strand
AAAGATAAATCGCCGTTGTGAATACGGGTCCTGGGGTCGGTTGCATGAGCGTACTTAACTTGCCGCTAAGGACACTTAACTCTAAGTAAGCAAACTTAGCGCTAAGATAGAGAAATTTGGGTTGCATGAGCAATCTTATCTTCGCTAAGCAAGGAAACTTAGACTTAACTTTATGCCACCTCCCCGGCTGGCATAAAGCTGCACTTAGCTGAGATTTCACACTTAACGTCAGTCTCGCGAGACTCCACGTAACTTTGTCTGCAAACATGGCTGCCAATCGCCTTGTTTACAGACTGGCTCTTCGCCGACAATTGCGCCGAGAAAGAGTTTTTCGTGATCGCACCCATCCATTTGAACTGTACGACGACATAGATCTGTATGCGCGCTATCGATTTAGAAGGCAAGATATCATCGATCTTGTGGATGTTGTGCAAGGAGACATTGATAGACCATTCACGCGCCTCGGTTCCCTGCCTGCTCTGCTGCAAGTGATGGTAGCCCTTCGTTTTTACGCATGTGGCTGCTTTCAGATCGTGGTCGGCGACATTTTTGGCATCGACAAATCGACTGTGAGCAGAGTCATCGAGCGCGTGTCTAGAGCCCTTTCTTCACGCATCAACGAGTATGTGCGGCTACCAAGGAGAAACGAGGCCACCAAGACCATCGAGAAATTCTACCAGATGGCTAATTTTCCCAATGTTGTGGGTTGCATTGACTGCACCCACGTGAAGATTCTGCGCCCAACATTGAACGAAGTTGTCTACGTGAATCGCAAAGGCAAACATTCCATTAATGTTCAGCTTGTGTGTGACGCAGATCTCGAGCGGAGAATATTTTGGCGAATTCTGATTGGATGGTTTACGATTTGACCTTGCCGAAGGTAAAAATAGACTCACACGTCACACTTGACCTAAATCTTAGCTAAGCGAGCGACTAAGTCGACTTGTGCAACCCTATGTCGATTTGCTCAAGAACCGAACTTAACTAAGTAAACTTAACGGTTAAGCAAGGAGATTTAAGCGCCAATTTTAAGTTCGCTTATGCAACCGACCCCTGGTGAATAATGATTGGAGTTAATCGCAGTTGGTGAGTGTTGATGATTGCTGCCATTCCCACCAGCACCAATCTTCTCGTGTTATCTGCATTTGCCTCTAAGTCAGTTCAACAGATTTCCATAACTTGCAGAGTTGGTCTCTTGTTCAAGGTGCCAAACGTGTTTCCTGTGGACAAGGTGTTTTCGTATTCGCCACTAAATGTAGACCTAGGACATACGGCGTACATGACTGGAGACTAAAGGAGGGCGGTAAGGAAATGTTTACAGAGACGATAGGGAAAATGTACATGTGCGTGTGTGCGCGCATGTGTGTGTGTGCGCGTGTGTGCATGTGTGTGTGTGTGTGTGCGTTCGTGCGTGCATGTGTGTGTGTGCGTGCGTGCGTGCATGTGTGTGTGTGCGTGCGTGCGTGTGCGTGTGTGCATGTGCGCATGTGTTAGTGCGTACGTGTTTGTGTGTCTGTTTGAGTGCGTGTGTGCATGTGTGTGTATTTATTTATTTATCGTTTGCACAAATCTATACGTACAGCGGGACTCATCCGTGGAGACATACGCTACAGCTAGAGCGGAAGAAAAGACAAACCACCCCTGTGGGTCCCGCGTTCTCTGTGACGCAGACAGAGAGAGAGAGACAGAACAACAAACAAGTGGCCGACCCCTGAAGATGAACAAAGTATTTATCAGTTGAGTACTGCTTGTCGTGTTGCTGGTACGTGTGAGTGCTGACAACAAACCATGTGTCTAAAAAAAGTAGTTCCTTAGTGCACGCTTTACTCAACCCTTGGCCGGTCATTTCTCTTACAATTTTTCTGCGGCCCCCACAACTGCGCAGGAACGGAAGTCTGAGTTTTTCTTCAGGATCTCATTGCCTGACGCCAAGGGAAGAAATGCTACTGAACTGTATGTCACGTACAGAAATCCATGGTGTTTAATTTGGATGAAATTCTGTACGTGAATACTTGTGTAATCTGTGGTATTCTGCATTTTTGTTATGTACTTGGATTTTTGCGCCTTTCGGCAATGAATTCTAAAGGTTTGGGACAACGTCATGTTTTGGAGAGGGAATGACGTCAACGCAGGTTGCTTTAAAAAAAAACCGTCTCTACTGATCGAGTGGAGGGAGAGATTGAAAAAGGTTCGAGGAAGCCGAGGACGTTGGACCAGAGGCCAAGAAAGATGAAGAAGAAGAAGAAGAAGATGATTGACTAAGAAGAAGAGGAGAAGACGATTGATGAAGAGGAAGCAGAAGAAGAGGACGAAGAAGGATAGCAGCACCGTCAGGCTACCATACCGACGCCTGTATCCGAGAAGAAGAAGACGATTGAAGAAGACGGTTGAAGAAGAAGAAGAGAAAAAGAGGAAGCAGAAGAAGAGGACGAAGAAGGATAGCAGTACCGTCAGGCTACCATACCGACGCCTGTATCCGTGAAGAAGAAGACTATTGAAGAAGACGGTTGAAGAAGAAGAAGAGAAAAAGAGATTGCAGAAGAAGAGGACGAAGAAGAAGACGGTTGAAGAAGAAGAAGAGAAAAAGAGATTGCAGAAGAAGAGGACGAAGAAGGATAGCAGCACCGTCAGGCTACCATACCGACGCCTGTATCCGTGAAGAAGAAGACGATTGAAGAAGAAGAGAAGAAGAAGGAGGAGAAGAGGAGGAGGACGCTGGCGGCACCGTCGGCTCATCGGAGAACGACGACTGCATCGGGAGGAAGGGAAGCAGAAAGACTGACGGCGGAGTGGATTGGCAAGATGGACAATGGAACTTTGAGTGTTGACACGAGCAAGGATACAGCTGAAGATCCTCTGCAGGATCTCACCACCAAGGTGAAGACGTTTCAATTTATTCTTATTGTACTGTTCTGAACTTGGAGTACACCGGAGAGAGAGAGAGAGAGACGCTATCCTCTGTGGGTTTTTGTGTGTGTTTGTTGTTCGTCTTGTCCGGCCGTGTCTGTTTTGGTAGTGCGATTGAAATCGCCAGAAAATTGTCTGTTTTTGGTAGGGCGATTGAAGTCGCCAGAGATTTTTGTCTGTTGTGGTAGTGCGATTGAAATCGCCAGAGATTAATTGAACTACAAAGATTCATGTTTTGTATAATTAAATAATTACATTGTTAACAACTGTTTATTTTTCTTTGCCTGAATCTGAGAGAGAAATATAACGGTTGTAACATCAAGCAACCCCAAGACTGGTTGTGACATCTGGTGACCCCAAAGACTAGGTTCTAACATATTGGTGACCACGACTTTTCTCCAGCGTTCAAAAGCTGTGACATCTGGTGACCCCGACTTTTCATGCTACTTTTGATGTCGGAGTTTTGAGGTTGCGAAATTTTTGGTCAAGTTTGGCCTCGAGGCTGAGTAATTGTTCAATGTGAGCTCGTGTTGTTGTGACAGTTGTGTATTTGAATGCCCGCCATCCTGCTCTGTTCATTATCTCTAGGTTTGTTCCTTGTTGATAATTTCTATCATGTCGGAGGAAGATAGCAGGGAGAGTTCTAGGATGAAGATTGAGGAGATGGATGAGGCGCAGCTGTTCGAGTTTTACTCACAGATAGCAGAGAAAATTAAGATGCGGGGTGATAGATTAGCAGACTTTGTTTCTGGTCATGTTGAGAAAGAGTTGCTGCGTCGAGAAAGACAATCAAGATTGGATATGGAACGGAAGCAAATGGAAGAAAGAATGGCTTTAGAGGAAAAGAAATTGGAGCATGCAAAATGGGAACTGCAAGAAAAGTTAAAAGCAAACCCAAACTATCAGGAGCATGCAAAGTCTAGCTACAAACCTACACTTCCCAAATTACCACTCTTCAAGGAGGGAAAAGATGACATTGATGCGTTTCTCTTCAGATTTGAGAATCACGCTAGGGCAGCTGGTTGGGTTCAGTCGCAGTGGGCAGCGTGTGTGGCAACATTGCTAGAGGGGTCTGCGTTGTCTACATACCATTGTTTGGCTGCTTCGGGTGCTCTGGACTACGAGACCTTGAAGAAGAACCTGCTGATAAAGTTTCGATGTACTGCTGAAGGTTTTAGAGAACGGTTCCGAGCTGCTAGACCAGTGAGTGAGGAAGGCTTCAGTGCATTTGAGATCAAGCTGAGGCATTTGCTTGATCGTTGGTTAGACCTGTCGGAAACTCAGAAAACCTTTGATGCTGTTTGTGAGAGAATGCTGTGTGAACAGTTCCTGCACAGTGTTTCGAAGGACCTGGCCACGTCACTGGGAGAACGCTTAGACGTATCAACTGCGAAGCTAAAAGACCTGGTTGAGGCTTCGGATCGGTACAGAATGGCTCATCCAGACAAAAATTTGGCTAGAAAGCCAGAGACAACTGTACTGGGTAGTGTTGGCGTAGGAGATAGGCACAAGGAGTCATTCAACTTGAGAGGGTTTTCCCAAAATCGGGGTTTTCAAAGAGGTCATGGTGAGGGCAGGGGATTTCCCACGGGTCAGCAAGGGAGGCAGGAAAACTCAAGACAGGCACAAACATCAAATCAAAATGTTCCTAACAAGAAACATTACATCCCTTTCTCAGGTGAATGTCATAACTGCAAACAGAAAGGACACAAGGCGAAGGATTGCTGGTCCAGAAAGAGCACTGGGTGGTCACCTCAAGGTCAGTTGAGAGGTCAGTCAAACTCGGGTCAGTTTGGATCTTCAGCGCTGAGTCTTTTGTCAGCTTCAGGATCTATCTTACCAGTTGTTCAGGGTTCAGTCAACGGCACACCAGCGAAGATTCTTCGTGATACTGGTGCTACTTGTGCTGGAGTTAAGAGGGCACTGGTGCAACCAGATCAGTTCACAGGTCAAGAACAACGGGTTACTCTGTTTGAAGGTGCAGAGGATGTTTTTCCGTTGGCTTCTGTTTGGGTTGACTCCCCGTTCTACACAGGGCAGCTTTTGTGCGTGGTCATTGATAACCCATTTGCTGACATTATTCTGGGAAATGT
>JAWQFJ010016361.1:17500-20508 GCA_034096865.1 Theodoxus fluviatilis | reverse complement strand
CTGGACTAGTCTTGAGCGCGGTGCTTAGACTGTGTTTACTTTCTGAGGACGAAAGAAAGTCGAGGTAGTGTTGTGTGCTAGTTGTTATGAAGTTGTGTTCTGGAGGCGAGCGCTTCTGGACTTCGAAAATGGTAAGGAACCATTTGCTTTCTCCACTCTCTTTGCTGATGTCTGTCTCGTTTACCGGAAGGGGTTTTGACAGGACTGTGTGGGGGAGAAAGGTGAGCGCAAGGGGTGTGCGCTCGAGTCTGGACTAACTCTATTTCTGCTTGTATGACCTGGAGCGGAAGTGCGTGTCAGCACTAGGGGAAGGGGGTAGCCTGTGAAAAGGGTTTGTCTATAATTGGATTTAGACTCTGAGATTTGACCTGGCTGGCTGTGGGTATGCTTTAAGGTGAAGCCGGTGTCTGTAGTGATTGAACCACCATGTGTCGTACGTCAAGGAGGGGGTAGGGCGCTCCCCACCTGACGGGGAGCCTGGGGGTGTCTTTCATGGCCTATTTGGGGCTCTCTGTCGCGACCACACCCGCTGGGTGGGCCCTTACCCTCTCAGGCAGAAGGAGTCAGGAACTCAAACCCTACTAAAACAATTACTGACACACTTTTTGAAACAAGAAAATATTTATTAACCCCACCCTTAGCACCCCGCAGAATGAAATGGAAACGATGGAAGGGATGGTTGGTGATGATATCTGATGAACAAAGAATGCAACTTATGTAAACTAACAATGACACATCAAACAGTTCTATCACACACACACACCTTCACCCTACCACATGTGAAACTACATTCTCCTTCACACGATAACCCAATCACATGTGACAATACACTATCACTCACCCTGAAAACCCAAAAATTATACCACAACAAACCACAGTCCACCCAAACCACCCCACAACAACAAGATAGTTGTCCAACCAGCGGCCGCTCCTACGCCGGCAACTTTCCCGTCAACACAACATCTCTCACTGTCCGACACTGTCTCTTTCCCCGTCACCACGACATCTCCCACTGTCCAACACTGTCTCTTTCCCCGTCAACCCGACATCTCCCACTGTCCAACACTGTCCCTTTCAAGAACCCAAAACCCCTTACGACCGATCACTCCCGTCTCATGGCCCCCCCTCTGCGTCAAGTCGCAGAACAGGGAACGACGGACACAAGGTGCCCACGACCGTCGGTCCTCCCTTGGTCAGGTGGGCTCCAGTTGATGAGTGCCGCTGGGAACCTTCGCTGTCGACGACAGCTATGAAGAGTAGTGGGGACCTTCGGCGACGCCGACAACAGTGAGGATCATCGAGGACTGGGAATGGGGACGACAGCGATGCAGGACATCGACAACTTGGTTGGTGCGGGTCGTAGAGCCATGCAACTCAAAACATCCCAGGCCTAAACGGCCAGAATTAGCAATCACATAATACCTGGCACATAAATCACAAATACTTCCCGCCAGAATTAGCAACCATATCATATAACTTTACACACAAATCACAAATACTTCACCGCCAGAATTATGACGGCCTTCAATCAACACAATGCCGTAGCCTTTCACAAAAACTAGGGTCATTCCGCCATCTTACCCTTTATGCAAATACACAAATATAAACAACAATCCTACCATGAACTGGTTTAAATAATGCGCGGTGAGAACAACCAAAGCAATAATAACGAACGACAAAACCACTGTTATGCAATTCCAATCCTACCCAAACTTCCCACCCGCTTCTAAACCAACTAACTCACAACCCAGCAAAAACTACACAAAGACGTTTACACACAACCAATACTCACATGAAAGCACCCCGTCCTTTCCCTGGTGAAGAATTCCGTTGGTCTACACCAAACAAAGACAAACTAGTCTTCTAAGTCTACTGGGCTGACAGAAGCCACGCCACACACCGGGCTGACAGCAGTCACGCCACGCTTTCTGCAACACTCCAAGAGCGAGGTTGCCTTCGCGCCCATAAATCAGCGACTGACAATATAAAACCCTCACCCCCAAAAGAAAACATGAGCATCGCCGGCAAACTCTTCTTCCCACAAATTCACGTGCTAAAACCGCACCGAGCTCGCTCACCCCGTCCATTCGCACGCGAAACGAGAACCGCACAGACTAGGCACGTGACAACGCATCACAAACACACTACACACCACGCATACACACACACATCCGCCCACCAACCTTTTCTATGTGTCCCGTGAGAGGGGATACCTTTTCTACGTGTCCCGTGAGAGGGGATACCTTTTCTATGTGTCCCGTGAGAGGGGATACCTTTTCTATGTGTCCCGTGAGAGGGGATACCTTTTCTATGTGTCCCGTGAGAGGGGATACCTTTTCTACGTGTCCCGTGAGAGGGGATACCTTTTCTATGTGTCCCGTGAGAGGGGATACCTTTTCTATGTGTCCCGTGAGAGGGGATACCTTTTCTACGTGTCCCGTGAGAGGGGATACCTTTTCTATGTGTCCCGTGAGAGGGGATACCTTTTCTATGTGTCCCGTGAGAGGGGATACCTTTTCTATGTGTCCCGTGAGAGGGGATACCTTTTCTACGTGTCCCGTGAGAGGGGATACCTTTTCTATGTGTCCCGTGAGAGGGGATACCTTTTCTATGTGTCCCGTGAGAGGGGATACCTTTTCTACGTGTCCCGTGAGAGGGGATACCTTTTCTACGTGTCCCGTGAGAGGGGATACCTTTTCTATGTGTCCCGTGAGAGGGGATACCTTTTCTACGTGTCCCGTGAGAGGGGATACCTTTTCTACGTGTCCCGTGAGAGGGGATACCTTTTCTACGTGTCCCGTGAGAGGGGATACCTTTTCTACGTGTCCCGTGAGAGAGGATACCTTTTCTACGTGTCCCGTGAGAGGGGATACCTTTTCTAAGTGTCCCGTGAGAGGGGATACCTTTTCTAAGTGTCCCGTGAGAGGGGATACCTTTTCTATGTGTCCCGTGAGAGGGGATACCTTTTCTACGTGTCCCGTGAGAGGGGATACCTTTTCTACGTGTCC
>JAWQFJ010016361.1:2500-12500 GCA_034096865.1 Theodoxus fluviatilis | reverse complement strand
TCACACACACAAACATCTACACCCTCACACACACAAACATCTACACCCTCACACACACAAACATCTACACCCTCACACACACAAACATCTACACCCTCACATACACAAATATCTACACCCTCACACACACAAACATCTACACCCTCACATACACAAACATCTACACCCTCACACACACAAACATCTACACCCTCACACACACAAACATCTACACCCTCACACACACAAACCTCTATACCCTCACACACACAAACATCTACACCCTCACACACAGACATCTACACCCTCACATACACAAACATCTACACCCTCACATACACAAATATCTACACCCTCACATACACAAACATCTACACCCTCACATACACAAACATCTACACCCTCACATACACAAATATCTACACCCTCACATACACAAACATCTACACCCTCACATACACAAATATCTACACCCTCACATACACAAACATCTACACCCTCACATACACAAATATCTACACCCTCACATACACAAATATCTACACCCTCACATACACAAATATCTACACCCTCACACTCAGGCTGATTCTTTCTTCCCCTAAACCGAAATGAAATGGCCCAGTTCTTCTGTCTTGAGTGGGGGACTGTTTACACTCCAGGTCAGACATGGAGGACTGTTTACACTCCAGGTCAGACATGGAGGACTGTTTACACTCCAGGTCAGACATGGAGGACTGTTTACACTCCAGGTCAGACATGGAGGACTGTTTACACTCCAGGTCAGACATGGAGGACTGTTTACACTCCAGGTCAGACATGGAGGACTGTTTACACTCCAGGTCAGACATGGAGGACTGTTTACACTCCAGGTCAGACATGGAGGACTGTTTACACTCCAGGTCAGACATGGAGGACTGTTTACACTCCAGGTCAGACATGGAGGACTGTTTACACTCCAGGTCAGACATGGAGGACTGTTTACACTCCAGGTCAGACATGGAGGACTGTTTACACTCCAGGTCAGACATGGAGGACTGTTTACACTCCAGGTCAGACATGGAGGACTGTTTACACTCCAGGTCAGACATGGAGGACTGTTTACACTCCAGGTCAGACATGGGGGACTGTTTACACTCCAGGTCAGACATGGGGGACTGTTTACACTCCAGGTCAGACATGGAGGACTGTTTACACTCCAGGTCAGACATGGAGGACTGTTTACACTCCAGGTCAGACATGGAGGACTGTTTACACTCCAGGTCAGACATGGGGGACTGTTTACACTCCAGGTCAGACATGGGGACTGTTTACACTCCAGGTCAGACATGGAGGACTGTTTACACTCCAGGTCAGACATGGGGGACTGTTTACACTCCAGGTCAGACATGGAGGACTGTTTACACTCCAGGTCAGACATGGGGGACTGTTTACACTCCAGGTCAGACATGGAGGACGGCTCCGAGGGAGAGGGGAGGAAGAGGAAGGAAGGCAGACAGCCAGAGGAGGAGGGAGGTCAGGCCAGGAAGGCAGAGGACTGCTGCAGTCGGTCCCTCCATCGCTCCTGCTCCTGGGGAGGGAGCCTCCAGGCAAGATGTCCCCAGGGCTTCAGCGGCTGGTACGTGTAGCGACGTCTGTGTAGGATGCATGGAGTTGTGCACGCGTTCACCTTACTCATCTCATACTCTCGTCTCTATTCAAAGTGCAAGCTATGCTCTTGGGTGCAAACTATGCTCATGGGTGCATGCTATGCTCATTGGTGCATACTATGTTCATGGGTGCATACTATGCTCATGGGTGCATACTATGCTCATGGGTGCATACTATTTACACAATACTTTTGATCAAACTGTACACATCAACTTGATGATCAAGCCAATTACTGACAAGTGGTTTCACACATTACTGACACACGATGCAGACACACTGAAGTGTACACACAGAAACATGAAAATGACCTAGCATACATGGATGATGATACTCATGCTGCAGCTTAACAACGCACATACGTGTAAGTGTGCAGTCTGAGATATCCTGCTGTGGTAAGCTTCTACTAATTATCACTTGATGCGAGCTTGCATGCTTCTTGTGTGTTTATGCACGAACGTACTCATGCATGGGCACACACATACACGTGGATGGATACTCGCACACACACACACACGCACACATACCTACACATGCACACACACACTGATGTCCCCCTCTGTTGACAGAAGACAGGGAGGTCCCCGAGGTGTCTGTACACATCCCTCCCTGCCTGGCTACCACAGCCCCCCCGACCTCTGCTGTCCCCTCCCCCTCCCACACGGCGCCAGTGGCCAGGGGGCCTGGAGGTCAGTGTCTCCAGACTGTGTGGTCAGTTGTGTGAGACAGGACTGTGTGGTCAGTTGTGTGACAGGACTGTGTGGTCAGTTGTGTGTGACATGACTGTGTGGTCAGTTGTGTGTGACAGGACTGTGTGGTCAGTTGTGTGTGACATGACTGTGTGGTCAGTTGTGTGTGACAGGACTGTGTGGTCAGTTGTGTGACAGGACTGTGTGATCAATTGTGTGTGACAGGTCTGTGTGGTCAGTTGTGTGTGACAGGAATGTGTGCTCAGTTGCTGTGTTATAGGACTGTTGTCGCGTTATAACTACTCTAATTTGGAAATCCTCACCCTCGAGGAACGAGGTACTCGTCCAAGAGGGGAGGGGCAATTATAACAATGGGTTTTCAAGCAAAACCCAACCACCACTTCTTGGGGGGACACCACAAATAAACAAGCAATGTTGAAAACAACAAGTGATAAAGGACCACTGAATCAGGATAAAGTAAATTCAAACAATGTTTAATCACAAATGTCCACTCTTGTCGCTCAGGGGCTTCAAGAGTGGACGCACAGAAATGCGATCAACAATGCATAAACAACAAGACAATTCAGAGTCGACAGCGGAAGGCAAGGTGGCAGCGCACTTCCGCTGTAAACACAGGCAAAATGAACAATCAACCAGGCCACGCTAAAGCAAGGTGACAACCGCTAAAGAGCATGACCAAAGATACACAAAAATATACACCAATCTACGTTGCCGGCAACAAAATTGCTAACAACATAATCCACAATCAAAACTCTTCACGTTCCACTACTGGAACTCACGAACCTGGAATTTATTCCGAAATTCTCTCTCCAAAAATCCACCCTTCCAACCCCCCGTTCTGTCGCTCGTGCACAGAACTACAAAAAACCTCACAAAGAACAATTACACAATACTCTTCTTCACAAAGGATTCACCTCTCCAAACACTCGTTCCCAGCAGGCGTGCTGGGTCACCCCGCACACCCCCCAGAGAAACATCGGGCGAGTCTCAAATAGACCGTGGAGCACCCTCCGCAACCCAGGGAAGCGGCAAAGCGCCCCACCACCTCCTCCCGACACACGACAGGTGAACCTCAGTCACCCCCACAGTCAAGCGCGCACACTCTTGCTACACACAAGTGCGCTGGACCATTAACGTTAGAACGTTAATTAATAAACCCTTTTAAATTTCACAAAACATTTGAAATTACCCAGTATCCCTCTAAGAGAAATTACGCAAAGCTTCTATACTAGAGTTGCTGGGACGAATCCACCCTCACTGGACTGTCCAGGGAAAACGTCCCCTCTCACAGGACAAGTAGAAAAGGTATCCCCTCTCACAGGACAAGTAGAAACAGGTATCCCCTCTCACAGGACAAGTAGAAACACACTCTAGCACAAAACAGGGACACTGGCACACTCCGCACCCCCAGAGAGAGAGAACCGGAAGGCAGACGCCTCAATGCTGTGACCCAGGGGGCACAGCACCCAGCAGACTCTCCGAAAAATACGAAGTGACCAGCCTCCTACACTGCACGCGAGTGCTTACACCGTTAAGGGCGCAGGACACTCCCGCGCACTCCCCAGAGAAACTTCGGGCGAGTCTCAATAGACCGTGCGACACCCTCCGCAACCCAGAGAAGCGGCGAAGTGTCCGTTACCTTTCACGGGTTTAACACACAGTCGGGTCCATATAAAACGTGCATCGGCGCTATCGGCGCTATCGGCGACTATCGGCGACTATCGGCGACTATCGGCCCAGCTAAAGTTGAAACATAGTGGCTAGCTTATACTTATAGAACTCGTACTTACGTCAAATCGCCGTAGTTTGATGTTTAATTCGTCCGCTGAACGTTGCCAAGACTAATGAGATCGCCGTAGTTTGACTGTTACGTCCCTTCGTGATGCGGTCGCTTCTGTGTAGCGGTCCAAAAGCTTAGTTGAATTTGTTTGGTTTTTGGCGACCCATGTGTCTCAAAATTGAGTAGAAGTATTTTGAGGGTATTGGGATATCGAAACATCGTTTCCAGTGTCCCCATAAGTACCTTTTGGGGAAGGCCCAGTGGTTTTTTTGAGAGCCCACCCAAGTGCACATAGATGGGGTGAAACTACGGCGATCGCATTAGTCTTGGCAGCGTTCAGCGGACGAATTAAACATCAAACTACGGCGATTTGACGTAAGTACGAGTTCTATAAGTATAAGCTAGCCACTATGTTTCAACTTTAGCTGGGCCGATAGTCGCCGATAGCGCCGATAGTCGCCGATAGTCGCCGATAGCGCCGATGCACGTTTTATATAGACCGACACAGTCAGCTAAATCAAAACTCAGAGTCCAAATCCGAATATAGTCAGAACCCCCCACACAGGTTTACCCCCTTCCCCTTGCTGACATGGGCTTCCGCCGCTACGTCACACAAGCTAAATAGAGATAATTCAGAGTTCAGACCAGAGCGCTTCCCCTTTCTCCCCTCACAAGCATGTCCAGTCCCCCTGGTAATCATGAAATGAGAAATACGCTGACAGCGGAGAAAGCAGGTGGTTTTCTTACCGTTACTGAAGTCCAGAAAACGCACACATCCAGAATACAACCTCACAATCATAACTCACGACCCTACCCACAAACTTCTCTCACTCACAGAAGCATCCAGTCCGCCAGCCTAGTGCTGGGACCAGTTTCTAGGAGCAGCGATACTCCGTAGATAAACGCAGGTAGTACAGGTTGAGAGCGCGCTCAGGCGCGTCTCCGTCGTAGATGGCGGGCAGGCACAAAGATCCTCTCTCCCGCGCGTTGAGGCTCCGACAGACAGCTTCCAGGCTCCAAGTCAGTCGGCAGTTGGACGGCGAGTCCAAACTCAGTAGGATTCTCTTCTCCCCAGTCAGAACAGGTGTGAGTCGCTTCGTCCGGACTAGCGAACCATTTTTGCATCTCACAACTTTCCGTTGCTTACTCTAGCAACCAAAGCTGCGCGGTCTCGCTGCGGCGGCAGACGAGTGCGCTAGCGTTGTCTTTCCCACTTCCACGGGAACGTTCCGTAGCCTGAATTTATCGTAAATTCAAAAGTCTAGCGAATAGGGTTTCCACCCCTTCACTCAGAAACACTAGACTTCACCCAATACACCAACCGTTAAAGAAGCGACCGGTACCACAGTCCTTCATACTGTCCTATCTGAGGGCAGTAATGCCGCACTGAGTGAGCATTTTCCACACGCCACCACGGCGTCTTCGCTAAACCTATTAGGCTACCGTCGCCAGGAATAGTCGAAGTTGTAGTCTCAGAGAACTACTGTGAGAAGACCGATACCACAGTCATTCCCGCTGCCCTATCCGAGGACAGTAATGCCGTACTAGACGAACATTTTCACGCCACCACGGCGTCTTCGCTAAACCTATTAGGCTTCCGTAGCCAGGAATAGTCGAAGTTGTAGTCGCAGAGGACTACTGTGGGAGAAGTACTTGAGACCGGAACATAGGCGACGAAGAGGGCACACCGAGGTACAAACTCGTTACCACTGCAGACTGCACGTGAAACGGGAATTTAGATTGCTGGTTTGGTTTCGTTCATAGTTGTTGGCCTGAAATGACACAAAACCCACGCCTAATAAGAACCCTGTATTTTCCCAGAATTCATACAGAATTTACACTCAATGAGAACAATACATTTCGACCCAAATTTACTTAACCGAATATCTCCACTCTAGCGTTAAGTTTTCCCGCGCTCAACGAGAGCGTCCATTTTCCTATCCCCACACATGGATGGAATTAACAATTCAACTCACAAAAAATAGGAATTAATTCAACTCTTCCCACAGAAATTGAATTAATAGTTAGAGGTACAATTTAACCAAACATAAATCAAGGGACTCGCTTTCCCTTCCTCATTTTCCTATCATATAATCTTGCAAGTTAAAACACGTGGCGTTCAGCCTTTTCCCGCCCAGCGTTAAAACGACATTTCCCAACGGCAGAGATTTTACAAGTCTGACACATACCTCAAAAATCGCTGAATCGACACAGGCCGTGCTTCGCACACGGTAATGACCCTTCCCTCTTCGGTTCCGTCTAAGACTTCCTCCCTCTTTCGTGACAGGCCAGGGCAAACCCTCACGACAAGATTTGGGCGAAGTATGACAACTTCGCCCATGCCACCCTTGTGGCAAAGGCCAGCGGAGCTTACGCCCGCTGCACCCTTCTCTCGTCCAAACTGACGGGTGTACTGAACTCCTAACGCTGTGTCAGCTTCGAAGAAAACTATGACACGTAATTACGTCGCCCAATCACCGCTCTCGATTTCCGAACCGATGGACCCCCCGTGGCGGGTCATGTGTGAACCCCGTGCCACATTCCTTATAACCCCTCGCCCCTCTCAGTGACACACCGACGCGGTTCTTCCCGCCTGATCGGCGTCTATTCTTAGCGGTGCCGCAATCATAGTTCGAGTCACTAAATGGCCTAAGTGCAAGCCATACGCTTTAAACTATATATCATTCTCACACCTGTCGCATATCTTGCGACAACTGTGTGGTCAGTTGGTGTGTGACATAACTGTGGGGTCAGTTGTGTGACAGGTCTGTATGGTCAGTTGGTGTGTGACAGGACTCTGTGGTCAGTTGTTGTGTGACCGGACTGTGGTCAGTGGGTGGGTGTCAGGACTGTGTGGTCAGTTGGTGTGTGACAGGACTGTGTGGTCAGTTGGTGTGTGACAGGACTGTGTGGTCAGTTGGTGTGAGACAGGACTGTGTGGTGAGTTGGTGTGTGACAGGAGAGTGTGGTTAGTTAGTGTGTGACAGGACTGTGTGGTCAGTTTGTGAGACAGGACTGTGTGGTCAGTCAGTGTGAATGGACTGTGTGGTCAGTTGGTGTGTGACAGGAGAGTGTGGTCAGTTGGTGTGTGACAGGAGTGTGTGGTCAGTTGGTGTGTGACAGGACTGTGTGGTGAGTTGGTGTGTGACAGGACTGCGTGGTCAGTTGGTGTGAGACAGGACTGTGGTCAGTTTGTGTGACAGGACTGTGTGTTCAGTTAGTGTGACAGGACTGTGTGGTCAGTTGGTGTGAGACAGGACTGTGTGGTCAGTTTGTGTGTGACAGGACTGTGTGGTCAGTTAGTGTGACTGGACTGTGTGGTCAGTTTGTGTGAGACAGGACTGTGTGGTCAGTTAGTGTGACAGGACTGTGTGGTCAGTTGCTGTGTGACAGGACTGTGTGGTCAGTTGCTGTGTGACAGGACTGTGTGGTCAGTTGTGTGTGAGACAGGACTGTGTGGTCAGTTAGTGTGACATGGCTGTGTGGTCAGTTGGTGTGTGACATGACTTTGTGGTGAATTGGTGTGTGACAGGACTGTGTGGTCAGTTATGTGTGACAGGACTGCATGGTCAGTTGGTGTGTGACATGACTCTGTGGTGAGTTGGTGTGTGACAGGACTGCGTGGTGAGTTGGTGTGTGACAGGACTCTGTGGTGAGTTGGTATGTGACATGACTCTATGGTGAGTTGGTGTGTGACAGGACTCTGTGGTGAGTTGGTGTGTGACAGGACTCTGTGGTGAGTTGGTGTGTGACAGGACTCTGTGGTGAGTTGGTGTGTGACAGGACTCTGTGGTGAGTTGGTGTGTGACAGGACTCTGTGGTGAGTTGGTGTGACAGGACTCTGTGGTGAGTTGGTGTGACAGGGCTCTGTGGTGAGTTGGTGTGACAGGACTCTGTAGTGAGTTGGTGTTTGACAGGACACTGTGGTGAGTTGGTGTGTGACAGGACTATGTGGTGAGTTGGTGTGTGACAGGACTCTGCGGTGAGTTGGTGTGTGACAGGAATCTGTGGTGAGTTGGTGTGTGACAGGACTCTGTTGTGAGTTGGTGTGTGACAGGACTCTGTTGTGAGTTGGTGTGTGACAGGACTGTGTGGTCAGTTGGTGTGTGACAGGACTGTGTGGTCAGTTGTGTGTGACAGGACTGTGTGGTCAGTTGTGTGTGACAGGACTGTGTGGTCAGTTGGTGTGTGACAGGAATGTCTCTCCATTCATAGCATCGTTGTGTGTCTCTCCTCCGACTAAAAGCTTCACTCCTCCGAGAGATAGACAGACTTATTTCCCTGAAGTACTTCTCACCACACCACTGGAATGAAGACACATCTATTGCTGGTAATGCAAGTTTACCGTAGACAGATTTTCAAGATATTTTTCTTCTTCTCCTTCCTACAGACACATCAGCAGCGGAAGCCCAGCCACCAGGCCGAGTGACTACAGAGGGACAGTCAGACACAGAGACAGGAACTGCAGTGTCAGCACCACGGTAGGCACTCTCTATGCCGAGTGGAAAGTCTGCTTCTGTCGTGTTCCTCCTGCTGCCTTCTCTCCTCCTCCTGCTGCCTTCTCTTCTCCTCCTGCTGCCTTCTCTTCTCCTCCTGCTGCCTTCTCTCCTCCTCCTGCTGCCTTCTCTCCTCCTCCTGCTGCCTCCTCTCTTCCTCCTGTTGCCTTCTCTCCTTCCCCTGCTGCCTTCTCTTCTTCTTCTTCTCCTGCGGCCTCTCTTCTCCTCCTCCCTCTGCCTTCTCTTCTTCTTCTCCTGCTGCCTTCTCTCCTTCTCCTGCTGCCTTCTCTCCTCCTCCTGCTGCCTTCTCTTTTCCTCCTCCTGCTGCCTTCTCTTCTCCTCCTGCTGCCTTTTCTTCTCCTCCTGCTGCCTTTTCTTCTCCTCCTGCTGCTGCTTTCTGTTCTTCTCCTTCTCTGCCTTCTGTTTTCCTCCTTCTGCTGCTTTCTGTTTTCCTCTTCCTGCTGCTGCCTTCTCTTCTCTTCCCCCTGCTGACTTCTCTTCTCCTCCTGCTGCCTTCTCTTCTATCCTTCCGCTGACTTCTCTTCTCCTCCTCCTCCTCCTACAGCCTTCTCTTCTCCTCCTCCCGCTGCCTTTTCTTCTCCTCCTCCTCCTCCTGCTGCCTTCTCTTCTCCTCCTCCTTCTCCTCCTCTCCTCCTCCTGCCTTCTCTCTCCTCCTCCTGCCTTCTCTCCTCCTCCTCCTGCCTTCTCTCCTCCTCCTCCTGCCTTCTCTTCTCCTCCTCCTCCTGCCTTCTCTTCTCCTCCTCCTCCTCCTCCTGCCTCCTCTTCTCCTCCTCCTCCTGCCTCCTCCTCCTCCTCCTCCTGCCTCCTCTTCTTCTCCTCCTCCTCCTGCTGCCTTCTCTTCTCCTCCTGCTGCCTTCTCTTCTCCTCCTCCTCCTTCTCCTCCTCCTCCTCCTCCTCCTCCTCCTCCTCCTCCTGCCTTCTCTCCTCCTCCTGCATCCTCTTCTTCTCCTCGTCCTCCTCCTCTCCTCCTCCTCCTCCTCCTCCTTCTCCTCCTCCTCCTCCTTTTCCTCCTCCTCCTCCTCCTCCTCCTTCTCCTCCTCCTGCTCCTCTTCTTCTTCTCCTCCTCCTCCTCCTCCTCCTCCTCCTCCTCCTCCTCCTCCCTCCTCCTCCTCTCCTCCTTCTCCTCCTCCTCCTTCCTCCTTCTCCTCCTCCTCCTCCTCCCCCTCCTCTTCTTCTCCTCCTCCTCCTGCCTTTCCTTCTCCTCCTCCTCCTGCCTCCTCTTCTTCTCCTCCTCCTGCCTCCTCTTCTTCTCCTCCTCCTCCTTCCTCCTGCTGCCTTCTCTTCTTCTCCTGCTGCAGCCTTCTCTTCTCCTCCTCCTCCTGCCTCCTGCTGCCTTCTCTTCTCCTCCTGCTGCCTTCTCTTCTCCTCCT
>JAWQFJ010016360.1:10000-21318 GCA_034096865.1 Theodoxus fluviatilis | reverse complement strand
TATAGGCCACTTTCCTGTAGTGGAGTGTCTCTTGGATAAAGGTGCCTGTGCAAATGCCCAAAGTACAGGTGGCTCCACAGTCAACTGTCCAAACAGCAGTGGGAAGACTCCTCTCTACATTGCCATTGAAAGGGCAATTTTCTTGTGATGGAGATGTTGTTGTGTGAGGATGTTGATGTTTCCATTCAAACAAAAGAAGGCAGCACTCTCCTCCATGCTTTGGCTGCCTGTAGAGGTCTGGAGTATGAATACAGGGACAATGCAGCAGTGAGAGAGATGGTGAGGTCAGTGGTGGAGAAAGGCAGATCTGCAGTCAACTGTCCAAACAGCAGTGGGAAGACTCCTCTCTACATTGCCATTGAAAACAGCAATGTTCTTGTGATGGAGATGTTGTTGTGTGAGGATGTTGATGTTTCCATTCAAACAAAAGAAGGCAGCACTCTCCTCCATGCTTTGGCTGCCTGTACAGGTCTGGAGTATGAATACAGGGACAATGCAGCAGTGAGAGAGATGGTGAGGTCAGTGGTGGAGAAAGGCAGATCTGCAGTCAACTGTCCAAACAGCAGTGGGAAGACTCCTCTCTACATTGCCATTGAAAACAGCAATTTTCTTGTGATGGAGATGTTGTTGTGTGAGGATGTTGATGTTTCCATTCAAACAAAAGAAGGCAGCACTCTCCTCCATGCTTTGGCTGCCTGTAGAGGTCTGGAGTATGAATACAGGGACAATGCAGCAGTGAGAGAGATGGTGAGGTCAGTGGTGGAGAAAGGCAGATCTGCAGTCAACTGTCCAAACAGCAGTGGGAAGACTCCTCTCTACATTGCCATTGAAAACAGCAATTTTCTTGTGATGGAGATGTTGTTGTGTGAGGATGTTGATGTTTCCATTCAAACAAAAGAAGGCAGCACTCCCTCCATGCTTTGGCTGCCTGTACATGTCTGGAGTATGAATACAGGGACAATGCAGCAGTGAGAGAGATGGTGAGGTCAGTGGTGGAGAAAGGCAGATCTGCAGTCAACTGTCCAAACAGCAGTGGGAAGACTCCTCTCTACATTGCCATTGAAAACAGAAATGTTCTTGTGATGGAGATGTTGTTGTGTGAGGATGTGGATGTTTCCATTCAAACAAAAGAAGGCAGCACTCTCCTCCATGCTTTGGCTGCCTGTACAGGTCTGGAGTATGAATACAGGGACAATGCAGCAGTGAGAGAGATGGTGAGGTCAGTGGTGGAGAAAGGCAGATCTGCAGTCAACTGTCCAAACAGCAGTGGGAAGACTCCTCTGTACTTGGCTTTCTTGCATGGCAACTGGTGTGTGGCAGAATTGCTTCTGGAGCAGGTTGGTTCCTCTGCTGACAGTAGAGATGGAGAGCTGACTGACAAGCCACAGGAGGCAGCTGGCCTCAGCCTTGCTCAGGGAGCAGCCAGCACTCCTCTGCATGGCCTGGCAGCCTATAAGGACCTGCAGGAGGAATGTGAAGATGATGAGACAATGAGAGAGAAGTTGGCTGTGTGGGTGAAGAGGTTTTCCCACTGGGTCAACCACCAAGACCTAAAAGGAGACACCCCCATCCTCATTGCACTGAGAGAGGGGAACCTCTGTGTGGCAGAACAGCTTCTGCAGTGTGGGGCTGACCTCTCTGTCACTGATGCAGATGGAGGAACTGTCCTGCATGCCCTGGCAGCCTATAAGTACCTGCAGGAGAAATGTGAAGATGATGTGGCAATGAGCAAGAAGTTGGCTGTGTGGGTGAAGAGGTTTTCCCACTGGGTCAACCACCAAGACCTAAAAGGAGACACCCCCATCCTCATTGCACTGAGAGAGGGGAACCTCTGTGTGGCAGAACAGCTTCTGCAGTGTGGGGCTGACCTCTCTGTCACTGATGCAGATGGAGGAACTGTCCTGCATGCCCTGGCACACATGTAGTGAGACGTGATGTGTTCTGGCTTAGAACAAGGTTGACAGAGACCAAGAAGGCTGTGGCAGTCAAGGTGACTGAGCTGGCCCAGGCAGCAGGAGTCACTCCACTGACACCCAACAAGGAAGGAAAGACTGCCCTGGATCTTCTTGAGCAGAGAGATGGGTGTTGGAGAGATGGCTGGGAAGATCTTTTCTTGAACCTGTGGAAGCCAAGCATGAATTAATCTCTTCTACCCTGTGGCTACATCCATAGCCATGTCCTTCTTCCTACCCCCTCTGTTTCCGCATCCCCTCTCAAGTCAGTCCACTACCCACTCTTTCCCAACTTTAACATGAGCATCATCAAATTAAACTCCAGGATTTCAAGTGAACAAAACAACTGTCGCCAAAAAAAAATTAATGAAAAAAATCAGTCCATACCTTTGGGATAGTGCAGCTAATCTTTCACTCCTGAGATGAAAGATTCTCCCTTGCATTGACTGTAGATCCAGAGGCACCACCCCTCTGTCAGGGCTTCTACATGGAGAGCAGTGTGACAGACTGGCATCTGTCTGTAGCTGAGTGTCCATGCTTTTCCCTTCAGTGTTGAGGTGTGCAGAGGGAAGGTCAGTGTGTGTGTGTGGGGGGGTGGGGGGGCTGCTTGTCACTGAGCTCTGTCCACACCTGCTGGGAAACTCCCAAAGGAAGCCTGCCTTCCAAGGGTGACTGCTCTCTTCTCTTCCTTCTAGGATCTGTCTGCCATCCATGTGTTCTGGCCCTTGGAAGTCTTCTTGGATGCAGCTGTTGTGACTTGAGGGCATGGGCTGTGTTCTGTCACTCTCGCCAACTGTTGTTGTGTAGTTGTAATTGGTGTGGGCTACTTGAATCAGGAGCTGTTTCACAAGGGGAATCTGGTTTTGAGTGTCTCTGCATAGTCTGGTGATGACTGTAAAGGCGCCTATACACGTACCGGTTTTCAAGTCGATTTTGCTCCCGATCCGGTCTGACCGTGCGTGTAAAAATTGGGTTGACAACCACACCCAACGATTACACCGAGACCGCGAACTCAGGCGATTTTCATTTACGCGAAGCAAGGTCAGAATTTAGAGTTACGTCCCTTCGTTGAGCTATGGCAACGACGCTTCCACGTGTAGCTCTATGCGTGTGACCTGCATTCGATTTGTAAAATATCTGGATCTGGATTAGGAGCTTTCACGACCTATTGACGCATTCAACATACAGCTTAGATAAATTAATGCTGTTCATGGTTTACATTTTCTTTGGAAGGGTTTCTATTATCCCCAAAAATTAGCGTTTTCTATGCGAACATGCACGCAACGAAAGACGCTGAGTGACAGATTAGGTATGAAGCCATTTTGACGTCTGCGCAGAAGCGGGGAAAATGTGTTCCTGTTTTGAGCGGGCTTGCAAAACCGTGTCAACTAATAAGGCTTCTAGTGAGTTATCTATAGCTTGGTTGTCAACCAAATTTGGTGACAACAAAGTATACGATAAGATGAAGCGATATAAATTATTCGTAGCGTGCTCTTCCGGACGGGAAAAGAAAAAGAATAACGGCAAAATCAGCTCTTCAAAAGGTATGATAACATTTCTTACAACAGTTACAAAGGACGTCCAAAGTAATTTATATCGATAGATTACCATTTCAAGATAATTTTTGCCAAGTTTCATCGGCCTGAGTTGTTTAGATCAGTAGAAATTTACTTTATGCGAACGATCGTGTGACGGCCATTTCTCATTTTGAGCGATTTTCGGGTGATGACAAGACTGAATTTATGAGCATTTTGACTGTTGTTTTCAAAAAATAAACACGTGGATGTGGTTAAATGGACATCTTTGTGATAGTTTCTGGGCATTTACAGTGGCTCTAATCCTTTTTTGTGTGTGAGAAAACTGATTTGGTGATCAACAGGTACGCAGAGATTCTTGTCACGTGACCAAATCGCAGTATTTTGATTGACGGATTAGGTCTTTGCTGTCTGCTACATCGTGTATGTAGTGGTTTGTTTTGTTGTTTGTTTCCAGGCCCAGTATTTTTCCGTCTGTCAATACTTGGTTAGATCATCTGCATGATATAAGAAGCCCACCTGTCGAGTTGAGAGATAATTGAGCAAAAAACAACGGAGTTCTGGCCATTTGTAATACAAAGCATGCAGGTACACAGAGGTTCTTGTCACGTGACCAAATCGCAGTATTTTGATTGACGGATTAGGTCTTTGCTGTCTGCTACATCGTGTATGTTGTGGTTTGTTTTGTTGTTTGTTCTTAGGCCTAGTATTTTTCCGTCTGTCAACACTTGGTTAGATCATCTGCATGATAAAAGGCGCCCACCTGCCAAGTTGTGAGATAATTGAGCAAAAAACAACTGAGTTCTGGCCATTTGTAATACAAAACAGAGAAATTTGGGAACACTTTTCTTCACAAATATTGTAATCCTTCAAAAAACCGTCATTTTGTTAAATATTAACCGATTTTTAAATGGTTTTTTCTACAATGTTTCTACTTTTTATTGCTTTTTAATGGTGTATTTGAATCCTTCACCCCCCAAAAAAATAATTTCATTGTGACATACCTAGACAGATGCTTTCGCGGGAAGGTGCATTGACCCGCATTTCCAATTTTACAATGTAGGAGCATTGACAACCTATTGATGCATTCAACATACAGCTTTGATAAATTAATGCTGTTCATGGCATACATTTTCTTTGGATGGGGTTTTAGTATCCCCCAAATACACCGTTTTCTGTGCGAAGCGGAGCCATCTCTGCCATTTAAATTGGCAATTGTCGCGAGATTCTCGTCGTTCTCACGTCGCCTGGCATACGAATTGGTCGAGACCGCGTCGGGGAATAGAGCCTGCCCTACCGACAAGAACCGGGCCAGATTGTATGCAAATGAGTCAACCGTTCCGATTCTTGACCAGATTGGCAGCAAAACCGGGGGACAACCGGTACGTGTGTAGGAGCCATAAGACAGGCTGTGTGTCAGTGTGTGATCAGGTTGTCATGGTTTCTCCTGCTGACTCCCCATTCCTCTCAGCCATCCTGAAGTTGTTGACACTTTTGTTGTTTTTCTTGGTGTTTCTGCATCTGCAGGTCTTGATGCTGAAGTATGATGAAACATTGGTATAGAGAGCTAGACTTATCACTCAGGGCTGAGTTGGTACACCAGTATTGCTGATGCTGGAAGCAGATGTGATTATCAGAGGAAGAAATGGTTTGGACATTGAATCCATTAGACATGCTGCATTGCTTACCTAAAACTATGTTTTACTTTCCATGTGCTGAGTAGTGTTGTGGCCATCACTGCAGATTTGTGGTGACTCAGTGGTGGTGACATGACATTAGAGTGGACGCTGATTCATGGACTGACAGTGAGGCAGTCATATCTGGGTACACAGAGTGGAGCCGACAAAATAGACCAGAAGTACTTCTGGTTGTAGACATGCATGTATGTGAGTATGTAGGACATTCACTCTCCTGTGGCAGCAAAGATCTCCCCAGTTCTAGAGTGTGCAAGGCAGACGGTGCTGTACCACTGGACAGAGGAGCTGTGTTGATAGAGCTGTCTTCTGGAGGCCTTGGGCAGGTCCTGCTGATGTTCAGATGTTTTCCTTTCTTTTCCTTTTTTCTAACTTACATGAGTGATGACATTGGGACCAATAAAAAAAAAAAAAACAAGCTCTTGTGTCACATACATGTATGTGATGGATCAGAAGATTGTTCTGCTAGTGGGCTGAATTTGTTGTTGGGCTTCAAAGAAGTTGGTGCATAGTGAATTGGATGATGGCATCTGTGGACAAATAACACCCTGGTTGTGGCTGTTGACAGATGCAGACTGTGACAGTGGCAAAGATGTTGTATCATACATGTGGAGCAAATCAACAACATAAACAAAACTTATTACTTAGGGCTTGTTGGTGGTGGAGAGAATTCCTCCTTGTATTTGAATCTTTGACAATGAGGATATTCATTTTGTTTAATAACTGTACTGAGCTTTTTCTCTCTCTCCAGAGGCATTCATCTACATGTATTGTCATGATATGCTTAATATGCTTGATGTTTGCTTGTGACGATGAGACAATTTTACCAAGTTTAAGCTTGTTGCAATATACAACACTTAGCATGCAGGACAGATGATTGAGATAGATTTGATGAAACTCATGCATAATGAACTCTGGAGCCCTGTGTACCTACATGGATTTTTGCACTACTATTAGATGAGCTGACATGTGTCCATTGTTATGATGGATGTGTTAGAATGAGTTAGCAGAGACTGTTGAAGATGGTGCCCCACTGCACACTAGACATGTGTCCATTGTTATGATGGATGTGTTAGAATGAGTTAGCAGAGACTGTTGAAGATGGTGCCCCACTGCACACTAGACATGTGTCCATTGTTATGATGGATGTGTTAGAATGAGTTAGCAGAGACTGTTGAAGATGGTGCCCCACTGCACACTAGACATGTGTCCATTGTTATGATGGATGTGTTAGAATGAGTTAGCAGAGACTGTTGAAGATGGTGCCCCACTGCACACTAGACATGTGTCCATTGTTATGATGGATGTGTTAGAATGAGTTAGCAGAGACTGTTGAAGATGGTGCCCCACTGCACACTAGACATGTGTCCATTGTTATGATGGATGTGTTAGAATGAGTTAGCAGAGACTGTTGAAGATGGTGCCCCACTGCACACTAGACATGTGTCCATTGTTATGATGGATGTGTTAGAATGAGTTAGCAGAGACTGTTGAAGATGGTGCCCCACTGCACACTAGACATGTGTCCATTGTTATGATGGATGTGTTAGAATGAGTTAGCAGAGACTGTTGAAGATGGTGCCCCACTGCACACTAGACATGTGTCCATTGTTATGATGGATGTGTTAGAATGAGTTAGCAGAGACTGTTGAAGATGGTGCCCCACTGCACACTAGACAGGTGCCATGAGTGTGTTGATGCAGGCAGACATGGGTCTTTGTGGAACTGTTTGCTTCCATGTAGGGCTTGCAGATGAGTGAGAATTATATCCTCAAAGTGGAATCTTTGACAGTGGGGATTCATGCCATGAATTACAACTGTTTGGAGTCATTTTGTTGTTGTTGAAAGCAATTCATAGTGTGCCATGTCATGCTTTATGTGTGTTTATGACTTTGAGACAATGTCACAGAGACTGACCTTGATGGAATAACTACCACTTTACATGCAAAACAGATGACTGTTGAGATGAAATATATGAATGTCACAGATACTGAACCTTAGAGCTCTTTTTTTCCTTTGATGATGTTTGTGTTGTGACATGTTGTGCTTGACAGTTGTTATGATGCTGAGGCAATGAGACAGAGATTGAACTTGTTGGAATATGCCACACTTGACATGCAAAATAGATGATTGCTTGAGATGAATTCATTGAAACCCATGGACATTGAATTCCAGTGCCTTTTCCCCCATAAAGACAATTATATTGTGCCATGATATGCTTGACATTTGTTGTGATGTTGAGGCAAGATGACGGAGATTGAGCTTGTTGAAATGTACACCACTTTATATGCACCACAGATGTTTGTTGGAGATGAAAATTATCAAACTGATGCATAGGGAATCCCAGTGCCTTTTTTTAGTCTCACAGAGATTGAACTTGTTGGAATATGCAACACTTCACATGCAAAACAGATGTTTGTTGGAGGTTCATGCATATTGAGGTCTAGTGCCCACCCCCCCCCCCCACCCCCCACCCCCGAGACATTGATGTTGTGCCATATTATGCTTGACATTAGTATGATGTTGAGGCAATGTGACAGAGATTGAACTTGTTGGAATATGCAATACGCAAATCAGATGTTTTTGGAGATTTATGCAAATTCAAGCCTAGTGTGCTTGTTTCCCCCAGAGACATTCATATCATGCTGTATTATAATTGATACTTGTTTATGATGTTGAGGCAATGTGACAGAGATTGAGCACATTAGAATATGCCACACTTTACATGCAAAACAGATTGTTGTCAGAGATAAGTTCTGTGAAACTTACGGATATTGAATTCCAGTGCCCACACACGCACACACACATGCACATGCACACAAGACAATTATATTGTGCCATGTTCAATGTGACCAAGACTGGGTTTGTTGCAATGTACACCACTTTACATGCACCACAGATGTTTGTTGGAGATGAATTCTATGGAACGCATGGACATTGAGTCCTAGTGCCCTTTTATTAAAAGTGTGATAGAGTTTGAACTATTGGAATATGCAACACTTTGCATGCAAAACAGATGTTTATTGGAGGTTCATGCATGTTGAAGTCTAGTGCCCCCCCCCCCCCCCCACCCCCACCCCCCATCCCCACCCCCAAGACATCCATGTTGTGCCATATTATGCTTGATACTTGCTTGTGATGTAGAGGCAATGTGGCAGAGATTGAGCATGTTAGAATATGCCACACTTTACATGCAAAACAGATGATTGCTAGAGATGAATTTATGAAACTTATTTGTGGATATAGAATTTAACTGCCCTTTACCCCAAAAGATATTTTGCCATGTTATGCTTGACTTTTGCTATGATGTTGAGGCGTTGCCACTAGACTGAGTTTGTTAGAATGTGTACCACTTCATATGCTTGAGGCGAGTTCTATGGAACTCGTGGGTATTGATTCCTGGCACCCTTGTTCAGTCTCACAGAGATTGAACTTGTTGGAATATCCAACACTTTACATGCAAAACAGATGATTGAGATGAACTCTGTGAAACATAGATATTGAACCCTTGTGCCTCTTTTACCCCTAAATATGTTTGTTTTGTGCCTTTTTATGAGTGATATTTGTTATGGTATTGGCAATGTCACAGAGAGTGAACTTGTTGGAATAGGCAACACTTTGCATGCAAACCAGACTACTTTTAGGGATGAATTCCATGAATGTTATGCATACTGAACCCTGGTGTCCTGTATACTACAAGGATTGTTGCACAACTACTTGATGAGTTGAGATAAGTCCTATGTTACAATGCACATGCTAGAATACATTTGCAGAGACATTGAAGATGGTGCCACACTGCATACTGAACCCTGGTGTCCTGTATACTACAAGGATTGTTGCACAACTACTTGATGAGTTGAGAGAAGTCCTATGTTACAATGCACATGCTAGAATACATTTGCAGAGACATTGAAGATGGTGCCACACTGCATACTGGGCTGGTGCCTGTTGTGTGTGTTGGTGCATATTGAGATATATCTAGAATTTTTTTTTTAGAAGCACCTGTTGTTCATGTAGGTCTGTGTTGATGGAGTGTGCCATTTATGGACAGGTGACACTCTGGATGTAGGTGTTGACAGACACACTGTGTCCAAGGCAAAGGTGTTGTATGACGTCTGTGCACACTGCTGTGCTTGCTGGCCTTTGTGGTGTGGAGTCCAGGACTGGTGGTGGAGTCAGCTGTGGTGTCAGCTGATGTAGGGAGTCTGCATTCACCTTGGACGGAAAGGCTTCTGTTGGGATATTTCTTTGTACAAGCTGTTTTTGCATTGCCTTGATTTGTTGTCATGGGTCTTTTATGATCACTCTTGCATAACAATGAAGTTTTATTTGTCGAAGTTATGATGTTTGTAATGTTACATTACTTGTCTTATCAGCAGTTCTTCTAGGGGACTGTATGTGTATCATCACCACCACCAACAAACAAATTCATTGGTTATTAACCATTGGTCATTAAGAAAACTCACTATTGTATTGAAACTTTGATAGTGAGGGGTTTGTGTTGGCATAATAGCTGTATTGATGCTCTGAAAGACATCCATATGGTGCCAAGTTATACTTAACAAATGTGTGACATTTCAGGTGTGTGGGAATTTCATTTTAATTTTATGTGTAATATTTCTGGTGTGAGGGAATTTCACTGAAGATGGAACTTGTGATTTGAACCGCAATGGTGTCGAATTGCGAATCATTCTACAAACAAAACAGATCACACTTTGAGAATAGTTGTATGTGTGACGAACTTTGACACTGTATTTCTTGATGTGTATTTGCACCACCATTTGCTTAGTTGAGATGTGTCACCCTAGATGGGAGTTCTGACTGAATATGTCTTTGTAAGAAGTTTCCATTATAACGCCATTCACAGTTTTTAAGTCTTTGCGTAATCTTTCTCCTACCTACTGTGCATATTAGCATTGTTTTATATGTTGATGGACACTGTTTATGATACATTCCATCAGTTACCTACAGTTGTCATGATACATTATTCCTTGTTCATGTTTAACAGCCGTAATGTTTTGTGTGGTTGTATCAATATTTTTCAGGATGTTCATTCATTCTATTTTATAGTGAATGCAAATGAATATTTCTTAAAGTGAGATCATTTTAGGGGAAATTAGAGCTTATGAGATGGAATAAGTATTGCTAAATTGTTAATGGCAATTCCATTTAAACTTCATGCATCAAACACTTATACCATTGCTTACTTCATCCACCTTGTATAACACCCAGTGGGTTGAATACTGGCTGTTGTTTCAGTAAGACATCAACCATTTATACTACTGATAACGCCATCCACCTTTGTATAAGTTACAACACCCAATGGGTTGAACTTGAAGCACGGCTGTTGTTACAGTGAGTAAGACCAGGCCTCTGGTGCAATGGTCAAGGCCTCTGGTGCAATGGTCAAGGCCTCTGGTGCAATGGTCAAGGCCTCTGGTGCAATGGTCAAGGCCCCTGCCTTGCAGCTGCTTCCAGGCCAACAGGTGCAGAGTTCTGTACTACAGGGGTTCTAGAGTTGCCTCCCTTGGGCAAGGTGCTTAACCTGCATCGCCTCTCTCCACCACCCAGTAAACTTAACCTGCATCGCCTCTCTCCACCACCCAGTAAACTTAACCTGCATCGCCTCTCTCCACCACCCAGTAAACTTAACCTGCATCGCCTCTCTCCACCACCCAGTAAACTTAACCTGCATCGCCTCTCTCCACCACCCAGTAAACTTAACCTGCATCGCCTCTCTCCACCACCCAGTAAACTTAACCTGCATCGCCTCTCTCCACCACCCAGTAAACTTAACCTGCATCGCCTCTCTCCACCACCCAGTAAACTTAACCTGCACCGCCTCTCTCCACCACCCAGTAAACTTAACCTGCACGCCGCTCTCCACCCTCTCTCCACCACCCAGTAAACTTAACCTGCACCGCCTCTCTCCACCACCCAGTAAACTTAACCTGCATCGCCTCTCTCCACCACCCAGTAAACTTAACCTGCACCGCCTCTCTCCACCACCCAGTAAACTTAACCTGCATCGCCTCTCTCCACCACCCAGTAAACTTAACCTGCACCGCCTCTCTCCACCACCCAGTAAACTTAACCTGCACCGCCTCTCTCCACCACCCAGTAAACTTAACCTGCAC
>JAWQFJ010016360.1:0-5000 GCA_034096865.1 Theodoxus fluviatilis | reverse complement strand
CCAAACTGGTCATCATTGACATACAGACTTGTAAGAAGTGAATTATCTGACTCATGTACGTGCCTTCACAATGAAAGAAAGTCTTCCAGTTGTCATTTCCCTTTATTAAGAAGCTCTTTGCTGTCAAAATCACTTTCAGCAAACTTCATGACTTGAAAAACTTCCGGTACATTCTCATTCTGAATCAACAAAACAAAACCACAAAAACCACCATGTCCTAATTCAGAATATGGAAGTTTAGTTACAGATCCAAAGCCCCATGAGGAAGTAACATAAAAAGTTTCACACCTCAAGCAGGAACCGAACCCACAAACTCTTGTTTCATGTCCATGTGCTCAGAGTGCAGAGCCCATCTGAGATCCTCATGACCAAACATTTCTCTTGGGCCCTTCACAAGGTGAACGTGCAGTATGAGAAATGACGATGTATGCGTCACAGACATTGTGACACTGTGCCGATCCCAGACAAATAGTCCTTCAAAGACAAGCCTGCCATTAAAGAAACGCACCGTCTCCATCACCGTATTCCATACTCCGTTGTTGTATTGGTTTATTTCCAACATTTCCCATTTTCTCTAGGTCTCCTTGCATGACTGATATCCAAACTTTGTATCCAACTAGTCTTTATTTCCTGTATCAGCCCCTATCCTCATCCTCTTCCTCCAGTATCAATGTCTTCCAAAAATGCATATCTACTTGGTCACTGTCTTCAGTACAGCCCCTCATCCTCCTTCTCTCCCATCATTACTCACCGACACATGAACTTTCTATCCAGTTGGTCACTGTCTTCAGTACAGCCCCTCATCCTCCTTGTCTCCCATCATTACTCACCGACACATGAACTTTCTATCCAGTTGGTCACTGTCTTCAGTACAGCCCCTCATCCTCCTTCCCTCCCATCATTACTCACCGACACATGAGCTTTCTATCCAGTTGGTCACTGTCTTCAGTACAGCCCCTCATCCTCCTTCTCTCCCATCATTACTCACCGACACATGAACTTTCTATCCAGTTGGTCACTGCTGTACTGCTAGCACTCCTTCACCTTTTCTACCACCATCGCTGATGCACAATCTTTGTATCCAACAACCAGTCAGCAACTTCATCATCGGCCCATATCCCTCGTCCTGAATTCCACACTTAGTGGAAAGCGAATGTGGCTTGGTACTTTCATCCTGTGCAGGGTGAAACGATGAAATGTGGAACGAACACTTTGAGTGCCAGCCATCAGTATTGCAGATGGGAAGACCCATCAAAGATTCGCCTTCCCCATGCTGCTGTTTCGACCTGACAGCAGAAAGGTGAGAGATGGCAGATTAGCTGATGGCTTGTCATCAGATGGACGCCTCTAGGAAAATTAGGTGAAGGCCATTTTACTGATCCATGTGAAAACCTTTTTCTACTTTGGGCCCAGCTATCGAAAATGATTCCCCCTCGCGTGACTACTCGCGATTGTAGAGAGTTGAGAGTCAAGAGCAGTTTTTCAGAGTTTCAGACGATGATGACAGACCCGTTCCGACGATTCTGGGGGTTGCCTCAGATGATACTGGGGGGGGGGGGGGGGGGAGTTTTTCATAGACGATGGGAGGTTTCTCATTCCAAACCACCTTCTCAACCGCTCCACATGCTAGACTGCGAGATCTCTGGGTTTCTAGACATGTAGGAGTTTCTCAATTCCAAGGACACTCACTTACTCAAAGGTGCTGATCTGGGTCTTCGCTCCCATGGACGCTGCGAGTTTAGGGTGAAGAGGCATTTTACTCCCTGTCCCGTCCCAGCCCCACTGCTTTGAGTAGTGAATCTTCGCATTGAGGCAGGAAACGCATGCTAAGGCGATGTAGGGGGGGTTGGGAACCCATAGGACCTAGACCCATTCTTTCGTTGGTCGTTGGGGCATGCTATTGCTCCCAGAGGACTCCTGTGTTACATAGAGGGGGAGGGGGTGTTTCGCAACTCCAACAGGAAATAGAAATATATATCGTGTCTTTAATCCCAGCAGCTATCACAAAAATGTGCGCCACTCAGGTGTTTTGAAAGGACAAAATGCCAGTTTCCTTGTGATCCATGCAGGAAAACACATCTTGTTTTAGCGCATGGCCATCTACCCATAAAAGCACGATGCATTATTCAGAGAAGCCTACAGAGATACATCATGTGTGCTTTTTCTTGTGGATTCGATGGTGCCTCATGTATCATACTATTCAGATTCCTTCTCCAGAGTGCTGAATACTGAAGTGGTTCTTTTCATTTGAGAGATGAGGTTGGTTGTCTCCTTTCATTGATCATAATAACGCCCTCTTATCCAACTTCAAGTTGTGCTGGGAATTTCTCCAGCAGTTATTATTCTGCTGGTCACAAGAGTCAACGACTCGACATAGGGTTGAGCGGATCTGGGGTCCGTGCTAGTACATTGTTCTCGGCGCCTCCACGTCCACTCCAGCTCCTCCAAAGTTGGTCCAATATGACATAAGATTTCTCCAACTAGTGGTGCAATAAGAACAGATACTTACTAAAAGTAGTTACTTGTTTTGGTTGCTTTAAATGCACAGGCAGGCCGTCCTGTTTTTGGAACCTGTAAATTGATCCTTGTCATCCCCCAATGCTTCTGCCCTGTGCATGTCGGAGTTATCTCGATGAGAACTGCTCCCTCCTCATCTCATCTCCTTCTCAACCTCCTTTCTCGTCTACTCTCCTCTCGTGCTATATCTCCTCTCCTCTCGTATCTCAGTCACAAAAGGCTCTCTGAAGATCTAGCAACTCCTGCCTGCACCATGTGGGGTTCAGTGTGTTTCCTCCAGGGTTACTGGTGATGAAACACTACTGTCCAGTGTTGTTGTGCTGGAGTCATTGAGGGGTTTGGTGGTTCTGGTACATGATTCATGCCAACACTGTAGCGTGACTGTTCCTGTGGCTTCCATCCAGACACCAAAGCCAAAAAAGGTTCATGATCTACACTGATCCCTGTCTCAAAAGTGTCATGTCTAGCGTTGATCCCTTACAATAGCGTAAGGAAAGTCTACACACTAACTCCTTCTCACCACCTAGGAGGTCACAGGACTGGGCCGATAGTCGCACTGCATATGGACTGTCTTTGGTCTTGATAACGATGTCTCATCTCACCTCCGATTTCCAGTCAATGTCTTGTGGGGGCCAAAACACTCCTTTGTGAAGAACAAAGAAGAAAGCGAAAGGATCCTGGCACAGTTGCTAATATGACATGGTGGATGGCCTTATTCCATGCACTACGACTACATGCAGGAATATGATTATGGCCTCTTTACACTCTCGACGTCAACCGTCTTTTGCCTACTGTTCTGGGAATGGTAACACTCCTTGGGTCTCAAGAGTAAATGACTTACACCACCACACCCACGAAGCCCTCTATTACAGACGATCCGGCATTTCAAGAACGACATTAGTGTCTGGTGAAACAATGGGAAAGCTTGTGGTCGCGATGCACTTGCAGGGTCATACCATGAATGAAAATACACAACAAGCCTTGCATGTCCATTTCATTCAATACAACCTTCATTCCTCCTTCCTCGAATCTCATTCTCCAGGAACGTGTACTGGCAGCCCTCAGCCCCTCGTGATAGGATGACGTCAATCCATATTCTCACTTTGGCTGCGGGGCGTGGTGGCCACGAGGTCAGTGAGACCCTGCTCGAAGGTCTTCACACAGAACGTCCCAGCTATGGGGTTGGGGGACTTGACAGTCCGCACGTGGTGTCCACAGTACACCTGCATGAGTGGCCATGGGAGTAGATGCCCCCTTGGATCTCTCCGCACTCACTCTTGTCCGGGAAGGGTAAACGAGTCCAGGGGGACGCTTCTGTTGGTCGAAGGACGAACCCCCGCTACTTCCAAGGGTCTTGGTGCGAGTGCGCCCATCTTGGTGCAGGAAGCCCCGACCGGAAGTGGAAGTTGACGTGTACATGCGTGGACAATGGCGTCCAGCTGGTGCACGGCCTCGATGTGCTGGCGGAGGTCAAAGGTCGGGTCCTCCCGCCCGTCCTTGCTTCTGATTGGCAGGTACCGCGTCAATGGCCGTGCCTGTAACAGTGACGTCACAGCTTTGAGGCGAATGGTTTCGGTAAACGGAAATGGAGAGAGAGAGAGAGAGAGAGAGAGAGAGAGAGAGAGGGAGAGACAGAGAGAGAGAGAGAGAGAGAGAGAGAGACAGAGAGATAGAGACAGACACAGAGAGAGAGAGAGAGAGAGAGAGAGAGAGAGAGAGAAGAGAGAGAGACAGACAGACAGACAGACAGACAGACAGACAGACAGACACGCAGTGATATGAGCGCATTGCACGACAACACCATATCTCCAATGAGATGTTACAAAGAGCTTCTTTCTCTAGAGATTTCTTCTATCCCTTCACGGAACACAACAGTCAGCATTAGATCGCTTCTGTGCCCTGCCTGCAGAGTTCGATTTCTCATCTGCCGTCTCCAATTCCCGTTGTGGTTTTTCCTTGTGACGACAGTGTGTACTCTTCTTGACAAGGTTACCCCCACTTTAATCCCTGCAGCCGTCTTCCACAGAAAAACGCTGTGCACTGTTTTATCACCAACTCATGCTGTCTTCCGATCACTGAATAGGCAGCCAAAGAGTTACCGCCTCATGACCTGGTTTAGCCTCTGGCAGCCCATAAACCACACACACTGCCATCATCCCCCCCATCCAGCACCCCCCCCCCCTCCCTCTCTCCATTTTTAAAGGAGGGCTTTAAGAACTGGCACGGTTAAAGTTATAACGCCGTTCTACAACAATATAAATCCGACTAAAATTCACCGTGCTTTTTTACGAATAGCGTAAACAAATGTTCTCATTCTTCAGCTTGTAGCAGCGTCATTGTCAGCCCGTGACGTCACCTGAGTGGAGCTGTTCAGTGATTGGTCAATTTTATCAGGGAGGTCGGGGCTTTGGAAAGATCCATTGTACAGAGATGGCGACTGACCTGCTGTATCTGTTTCTCTCTCAACTTGACCTGCTGCTGCA
>JAWQFJ010016358.1:25000-37015 GCA_034096865.1 Theodoxus fluviatilis | reverse complement strand
GGCAGATCTGCAGTCAACTGTCCAAACAGCAGTGGGGAGACTCCTCTGTACTTGGCTTTCTTGCATGGCAACTGGGGTGTGGCAGAATTGCTTCTGGAGCAGGTTGGTTCCTCTGCTGACAGTAGAGATGGAGAGCTGACTGACAAGCCACAGGAGGCAGCTGGCCTCAGCCTTGCTCAGGGAGCAGCCAGCACTCCTCTGCATGGCCTGGCAGCCTATAAGGACCTGCAGGAGGAATGTGAAGATGATGTGGCAATGAGAGAGAAGTTGGCTGTGTGGGTGAAGAGGTTTTCCCACTGGGTCAACCACCAAGACCTAAAAGGAGACACCCCCATCCTCATTGCACTGAGAGAGGGGAACCTCTGTGTGGCAGAACAGCTTCTGCAGTGTGGGGCTGACCTCTCTGTCACTGATGCAGATGGAGGAACTGTCCTGCATGCCCTGGCACACGTTGTAGTGAAATCCCATGTGTTGTTCCGGCATCGACCAAGGTTGACAGAGACCAGTAAGACTGTGATAGTCAAGGTGACTGAGCTGGCCCAGGCAGCAGGAGTCACTCCACTGACACCCAACAAGGAAGGAAAGACTGCCCTGGATCTTCTTGAGCAGAGAGATGGGTGTTGGAGACATGGCTGGGAAGATCTTCTCTTGAACCTGTGGAAGCCAAGCATGAATTAATCTCTTCTACCCTGTGGCTACATCCATAGCCATGTCCTTCTTCCTACCCCCTCTGTTCCCCCATTCCCTCTCAAGTCAGTCCACCACCCCCTCTTCCCCCACTTTAACATGAGCATCATCAAATTAAACTCCAGGATTTCAAGTGAACAAAACAACTGTCGCCAAAAAAAAATGTTAATGAAAAAAATCAGTCCATACTTATGGGATAGTGCAGCTAATCTTTCACTCCTGAGAGAAATATTCTCCCTTGCATTGATTGTAGATCCAGAGACACCACCCCTCTGTCAGGGCTTCTACATGAAGAGCAGTGTGACAGACTGGCATCTGTCTGTAGCTGAGTGTCCATGCTTTTTCCCTTCAGTGTTGAGTTGTGCAGAGGGAAGGTCAGTGTGAAGACTTGGGGGGGGGGGGGGGGGGGGCTGCCTGTCACTGAGCTCTGTCCACACCTGCTGGAAAACTCCCACAGGAAACCTGCCTTCCAAGGGTGACTGCTCTCTTCTCTTCCTTCTAGGATCTGTCTGCCATCCATGTGTTCTGGCCCTTGGATGTCTTCTTGGATGCAGCTGTTGTGACTTGAGGTCTCTCACTCTCGCCAACTGTTGTTGTGTAGTTGTAATTGGTGTAGGCTACTTCAATCAGGAGCTGTTTCACAAGGGGAATCTGGTTTTGAGTGTCTCTGCATAGTCTAGTGATGACTGTAAGACAGGCTGAGTGATCAGGTTGTCATGGTTTCTCCTGCTGACTCCCCATTCCTCTCAGCCACCCTGAAGTTGTTGACACTTTTGTTGTTTTTCTTGGTGTTTCTGCATCTGCAGCTCTTGATGCTGAAGTATGATGAATCATTGGTGTAGAGAGCTGGGCTTATCACTCAGGGCTGTGTTGGTACACCAGTATTGCTGATGCTGAAGTATGATGAGACACTGGTGTAGAGAGCTGGGCTTATCACTCAGGGCTGTGTTGGTACACCAGTATTGCTGATGCTGAAGTATGATGAGACATTGGTGTAGAGAGCTGGGCTTATCACTCAGGGCTGTGTTGGTACACCAGTATTGCTGATGCTGAAGTATGATGAGACATTGGTGTAGAGAGCTGGGCTTATCACTCAGGGCTGTGTTGGTACACCAGTATTGCTGATGCTGAAGTATGATGAGACACTGGTGTAGAGAGCTGGGCTTATCACTCAGGGCTGTGTTGTACACCAGTATTGCTGGTGCTGAAGTATGATGAGACACTGGTGTAGAGAGCTGGGCTTATCACTCAGGGCTGTGTTGGTACACCAGTATTGCTGGTGCTGAAGTATGATGAGACATTGGTGTAGAGAGCTGGGCTTATCACTCAGGGCTGTGTTGGTACACCAGTATTGCTGATGCTGAAGTATGATGAGACACTGGTGTAGAGAGCTGGGCTTATCACTCAGGGCTGTGTTGGTACACCAGTATTGCTGATGCTGAAGTATGATGAGACATTGGTGTAGAGAGCTGGGCTTATCACTCAGGGCTGTGTTGGTACACCAGTATTGCTGATGCTGAAAGCAGATGTGATTATCAGAGGAAGAAATGGTTTGGACATTGACTCCATTAGACATGCTGCATTGCTTACCTAAAACTATGTTTTACTTTCCATGTGCTGAGTAGTGTTGTGGCCATCACTGCAGATTTGTGGTGACTAAGTGGTGGTGACATGACATTAGAGTGGACGCTGATTCATGGACTGACAGTGAGGCAGTCATATCTGGGTACACAGAGTGGAGCCTGACAAAATAGACCAGAAGTACTTCTGGTTGTAGACATGCATGTATGTGAGTATGTAGGACATTCACTCTCCTGTGGCAGCAAAGATCTCCCCAGTTCTAGAGTGTGCAAGGCAGATGGTGCTGTACCACTGGACAGAGGAGCTGTGTTGATAGAGCTGTCTTCTGGAGGCCTTGGGCAGGTCCTGCTGATGTTCAGATGTTTTCCTTTCTTTTCCTTTTTTCTAACTTACATGAGTGATGACATTGGGACCAATTTTTAAAAATAGCTCCTGTGTCACATACATGTATGTGATGGATCAGAAGATTGTTTTGCTAGTGGGCTGAATTTGTTGTTGGGCTTCAAAGGAGTTGGTGCATAGTGAATTGGATGATGGCATCTGTGGACAAATAACACTTTGGATGCAGTTGTTGACAGATGCAGACTGTGACAGTGGCAAAGATGTTGTATCATACATGTGGAGCAAATCAACAACATAAACAAAACTTATTACTTAGGGCTTGTTGGTGGTGGAGAGAATTCCTCCTTGTATTTGAATATTTGACAATGAGGATATTCATTTTGTTTAATAACTGTACTGAGCTTTTTTTTTCTCTCTCCAGAGGCATTCATCTACATGTATTGTCATGATATGCTTAATATGCTTGATGTTTGCTTGTGACGATGAGACAATTTTACCAAGTTTAAGCTTGTTGCAATATACAACACTTAGCATGCAGGACAGATGATTGAGATAGATTTGATGAAACTCATGCATAATGAACTCTGGAGCCCTGTGTACCTACATGGATTTTTGCACTACTATTAGATGACATGTGTCCATTGTTATGATGGATGTGTTAGAATGAGTTAGCAGAGACTGTTGAAGATGGTGCCCCACTGCACACTAGACATGTGTCCATTGTTATGATGGATGTGTTAGAATGAGTTAGCAGAGACTGTTGAAGATGGTGCCCCACTGCACACTAGACATGTGTCCATTGTTATGATGGATGTGTTAGAATGAGTTAGCAGAGACTGTTGAAGATGGTGCCCCACTGCACACTAGACATGTGTCCATTGTTATGATGGATGTGTTAGAATGAGTTAGCAGAGACTGATGAAGATGGTGCCCCACTGCACACTAGACAGGTGCCATGAGTGTGTTGATGCAGGCAGACATGGGTCTTTGTGGAACTGTTTGCTTCCATGTAGGGCTTGCAGATGAGTGAGAATTATATCCTCAAAGTGGAATCTTTGACAGTGGGGATTCATGCCATGAATTACAACTGTTTGGAGTCATTTTGTTGTTGTTGAAAACAATTCATAGTGTGCCATGTCATGCTTTATGTTTGTTTATGACTTTGAGACAATGTCACAGAGACTGACTTTGATGGAATAACTACCACTTTACATGCAAAACAGATGACTGTTGAGATGAAATCTATGAATGTCACAGATACTGAACCTTAGAGCCCCTTTTTACCTTTGATGATGTTTGTGTTGTGACATGTTGTGCTTGACAGTTGTTATGAAGCTGAGGCAATGTGACAGAGATTGAACTTGTTGGAATATGCCACACTTGACATGCAAAACAGATGTTGGTTGGAGATTTATACAAATTCAAGCCTGGTGCGCTTGTTTCCGTCAAGACATTCATGTTGTGCCATATTATGCTTGATACTTGGTTATGAGGTGGAGGCAATGTGACAGAGATTGAACTTGTTGGAATATGCAACACTTCACATGCAAAACAGATGTTTGTTGGAGGTTCATGCATATTGAGGTCTAGTGCCCACCCCCGAGACATTGATGTTGTGCCATATTATGCTTGACATTATTATGATGTAGAGGCAATGTGACAGAGATTGAACTTGTTGGAATATGCAACACTTCACATGCAAATTCAAGCCTAGTGTACTTGTTTCCCCCAGAGACATTGATGTTGTGCCATATTATGCTTGACATTATTATGATGTAGAGGCAATGTGACAGAGATTGAACTTGTTGGAATATGCAACACTTCACATGCAAATCAGATGTTTTTGGAGATTTATGCAAATTCAAGCCTAGTGTGCTTGTTTCCCCCGAGACATTGATGTTGTGCCATATTATGCTTGACATTAGTATGATGTAGAGGCAATGTGACAGAGATTGAACTTGTTGGAATATGCAACACTTCACATGCAAAACAGATGTTTGTTGGAGATTTATGCAAATTCAAGCCTAGTGTGCTTGTTTCCCCCAGAGACATTCATGTTGTGCCATATTATGCTTGAGGTGGAGGCAAATGTGGCAGAGATTGAGCATGTTAGAATATGCCACACTTTACATGCAAAACAGATGATTGCTAGAGATGAATTCTAGGGAACTTTTGGATATTGAATTCAATTGCCCTTTTCCCCCCAAAGACAATTATATAATGCCATGTTATGCTTGACTTTTGCTATGATGTTGAGGCATTGTCACTAGACTGAGTTTGTTAGAATGTGCACCACTTCATATGCTTGAGGCGAGTTCTATGGAACTCGTGAGTATTGATTCCTGGCACCTTAGTTTATTCTCACAGAGATTGAACTTGTTGGAATATCCAACACTTTACATGCAAAACAGATGATTGAGATGAACTCTGTGAAACATAGATATTGAACCTTGTGCCTCTTTTACCCCTAAATATGTTTGTTTTGTGCCTTTTTATGAGTGATATTTGTTATGGTATTGGCAATGTCACAGAGATTGAACTTGTTGGAATAGGCAACACTTTACATGCAAACCAGACTACTTTTAGGGATGAATTCCATGAATGTTATGCATACTGAACCCTGGTGTCCTGTATACTACAAGGATTGTTGCACAACTTCTTGATGAGTTGAGAGAAGTCCTTTGTTACAATGCACATGCTAGAATACATTTGCAGAGACATTGAAGATGGTGCCACACTGCATACTGGGCTGGTGCCTGTTGTGTGTGTTGGTGCATATTGAGATATATCTAGAATTTTTTTTAGAAGCACCTGTTGTTCATGTAGGTCTGTGTTGATGGAGTGTGCCATTTATGGACAGGTGACACTCTGGATGTAGGTGTTGACAGACACACTGTGTCCAAGGCAAAGGTGTTGTATGACGTCTGTGCACACTGCTGTGCTTGCTGGCCTTTGTGGTGTGGAGTCCAGGACTGGTGGTGGAGTCAGCTGTGGTGTCAGCTGATGTAGGGAGTCTGCATTCACCTTGGACGGAAAGGCTTCTGTTGGGATATTTCTTTGTACAAGCTGTTTTTGCATTGCCTTGATTTGTTGTCATGGGTCTTTTATGATCACTCTTGCATAACAATGAAGTTTTATTTGTCGAAGTTATGATGTTTGTAATGTTACATTACTTGTCTTATCAGCAGTTCTTCTAGGGGACTGTATGTGTATCATCACCACCACCAACAAACAAATTCATTGGTTATTAACCATTGGTCATTAAGAAAACTCACTATTGTATTGAAACTTTGATAGTGAGGGGTTTGTGTTGGCATAATAGCTGTATTGATGCTCTGAAAGACATCCATATGGTGCCAAGTTATACTTAACAAATGTGTGACATTTCAGGTGTGTGGGAATTTCATTTTAATTTTATGTGTAATATTTCTGGTGTGAGGGAATTTCACTGAAGATGGAACTTGTAATTTGAACCGCAATGGTGTCGAATTGCGAATCATTCTACAAACACAACAGATCACACTTTGAGAATAGTTGTATGTGTGACGAACTTTGACACTGCATTTCTTGATGTGTATTTGCACCACCATTTGATTAGTTGAGATGTGTCACCCTAGATGGGAGTTCTGACTGAATATGTCTTTGTAAGAAGTTTCCATTACAATGCCATTCACAGTTTTTAAGTCTTTGCGTAATCTTTCTCCTAGCTACTGTGCATAATAGCATTGTTTTATATGTTGATGGACACTGTTTATGATACATTCCATCAGTTACCTACAGTTGTCATGATACATTATTCCTTGTTCATGTTTAACAGCCATACTTTTTTGTGTGGTTGTATCAATATTTTTCAGGATGTTCATTCATTCTGTTTTACAGTGAATGCAAATGAATATTTCTTAAAGTGAGATCATTTTAGGGGAAATTAGAGCTTATGAGATGGAATAAGTATTGCTAAATTGTTAATGGCAATTCCATTTAAACTTCATGCATCAAACACTTATAGCCTTGCTTACTTCATCCACCTTGTATAACACCCAGTGAGTTGAATCATGGCTGTTGTTTCAGTAAGACATCAACCATTTATACTACTGATAACGCCATCCACCTTTGTATAAGTTACAACACCCAATGGGTTGAACTTGAAGCACGGCTGTTGTTACAGTGAGTAAGACCAGGCCTCTGGTGCAATGGTCAAGGCCCCTGCCTTGCAGCTGCTTCCAGGCCAACAGGTGCAGAGTTCTGTACTACAGGGGTTCTAGAGTTGCCTCCCTTGGGCAAGGTGCTTAACCTGCACCGCCTCTCTCCACCACCCAGTAAACTTAACCTGCACCGCCTCTCTCCACCACCCAGTAAACTTAACCTGCACCGCCTCTCTCCACCACCCAGTAGACTTAACCTGCACCGCCTCTCTCCACCACCCAGTAAACTTAACCTGCACCGCCTCTCTCCACCACCCAGTAAACTTAACCTGCACCGCCTCTCTCCACCACCCAGTAAACTTAACCTGCATGGCCTCTCTCCACCACCCAGTAAACTTAACCTGCACCGCCTCTCTCCACCACCCAGTAAACTTAACCTGCATGGCCTCTCTCCACCACCCAGTAAACTTAACCTGCACCGCCTCTCTCCACCACCCAGTAAACTTAACCTGCACCGCCTCTCTCCACCACCCAGTAAACTTAACCTGCGTCGCCTCTCTCCACCACCCAGTAAACTTTTTTTTTTTTTTTTTTTTTTTTTTTAAGTTTCAATATGTTTATTAATAAAGAAGTTGATACATATATGAAAGTACACATACAAACATACACATATATTAACTACTTTAACTAATAATTATCTCCTTCTGTACGAAATCGAAAATGAAGGAGTAGCTCCACTGTTTAAACTACTGGATAAAGGAGTGAGGGAATAGAGGGGGGGGGGGGGGTGAATGGAGGGGCAGGAGATTTTTTTTTTTTTTTTTTTTTAAGGATCTCAGAAAGAACAAAATTAATAATAAAAAAAGAACAAAAAAAAGAGAAAAAAGTGCTAATCCTTCTACGAAAAGCGAAATCGAAAAGGAAGGATTAGACACATGCTGTAGATTGGTGCTGCGCGCGCGTGCGCGTGCGTGAGAGAGAGAGAGAGGGAGAGAGAGAGAGAGAGAGAGAGAGAGAGAGAGAGAGAGAGAGAGAGAGGGAGGGAGGGAGAGAGAGAGTTTATCTCGTGCTAACATTCAGGAGTAGTACCTCCTAAAATAGTGCACAGGTCACCCCATTTATTGATGTAGTTGTCAGTGTTGTTGCTGCTTTGGGCAATGAATTTTTCAATTATTGCGTTTTGTCGTAAAATGTTCAGGAAGCCCTTAGTGTTTGGTTGACAACTTCTATATTTACAGTTGTGAATGAAAGATTTTCCCAACAGCAGAATGTGATTAATCAGTTTGTTATGAGGAGCTGTACCAAAGAGTAAATTTTGAGGACTCGTTGGTAAAGTTAGGTCTGTGTTCTTGTGAAGGAATTCTGACATATCCGCCCAAAAGCTACATACTATTGGGCATTCTACAAATAGGTGAGTTATTGTTTCGCTGCCTTCTCCGCAAAAATCACATTTTTCACTGTTCTTTATTCCTATCCGGTGGAGGAGTCTATTTGTATATATTATGTGATTGTTAATTTTATATTGGACACTTTTAAGGTATGTAGAGGTTGTGGCAGCCCTGGTTGCTTCACATATTTCATTCCATAATATGTTGGGATATATCCGCTCCCATTTTTTCTGACCAGTCGATATATCTCGAGTTTGAATCATGGTGTTATCAATGTTTCTTAACCCTGTTTTGGCTGATGTTAGATTTCTGATGCAAATTTGATGTTGACGCTGCTGGGTTACTTTGCCGCCCGAATTACGAATTATTTCCACCCATTCCTTCGGAATTTTTCTTTTAAGTTGCTCATAGTCTAAAAAAGTCCCTGCTAAGCCAAATTGCCTTTTACATTCTTCGAATGTCTTCCATGTTCCTGTTGGATCAAGGATATCACGTATATATAACATATTTTTGTTGTACCAGTCTTTTATGAATATGACATGTATGTCTGCCACCCAGTAAACTTAACCTGCACCGCCTCTCTCCACCACCCAGTAAACTTAACCTGCACCGCCTCTCTCCACCACCCAGTAAACTTAACCTGCACCACCTCTCTCCACCACCCAGTAAACTTAACCTGCACCGCCTCTCTCCACCACCCAGTAGACTTAACCTGCACCGCCTCTCTCCACCACCCAGTAGACTTAACCTGCATGGCCTCTCTCCACCACCCAGTAAACTTAACCTGCATTGCCTCTCTCCACCACCCAGTAAACTTAACCTGCATCGCCTCTCTCCACCACCCAGTAGACTTAACCTGCATGGCCTCTCTCCACCACCCAGTAAACTTAACCTGCATGGCCTCTCTCCACCACCCAGTAGACTTAACCTGCACCGCCTCTCTCCACCACCCAGTAGACTTAACCTGCATGGCCTCTCTCCACCACCCAGTAAACTTAACCTGCATCGCCTCTCTCCACCACCCAGTAAACTTAACCTGCACCGCCTCTCTCCACCACCCAGTAGACTTAACCTGCATTGCCTCTCTCCACCACCCAGTAAACTTAACCTGCACCGCCTCTCTCCACCACCCAGTAGACTTAACCTGCATGGCCTCTCTCCACCACCCAGTAGACTTAACCTGCATGGCCTCTCTCCACCACCCAGTAAACTTAACCTGCATCGCCTCTCTCCACCACCCAGTAGACTTAACCTGCATGGCCTCTCTCCACCACCCAGTAAACTTAACCTGCATCGCCTCTCTCCACCACCCAGTAGACTTAACCTGCATCGCCTCTCTCCACCACCCAGTAAACTTAACCTGCACCGCCTCTCTCCACCACCCAGTAAACTTAACCTGCATGGCCTCTCTCCACCACCCAGTAGACTTAACCTGCATGGCCTCTCTCCACCACCCAGTAAACTTAACCTGCATGGCCTCTCTCCACCACCCAGTAGACTTAACCTGCATCGCCTCTCTCCACCACCCAGTAAACTTAACCTGCATGGCCTCTCTCCACCACCCAGTAAACTTAACCTGCATCGCCTCTCTCCACCACCCAGTAGACTTAACCTGCATCGCCTCTCTCCACCACCCAGTAAACTTAACCTGCACCGCCTCTCTCCACCACCCAGTAAACTTAACCTGCATGGCCTCTCTCCACCACCCAGTAGACTTAACCTGCATGGCCTCTCTCCACCACCCAGTAAACTTAACCTGCATGGCCTCTCTCCACCACCCAGTAGACTTAACCTGCATGGCCTCTCTCCACCACCCAGTAAACTTAACCTGCACCGCCTCTCTCCACCACCCAGTAAACTTAACCTGCACCACCTCTCTCCACCACCCAGTAAACTTAACCTGCACCACCTCTCTCCACCACCCAGTAAACTTAACCTGCACCGCCTCTCTCCACCACCCAGTAAACTTAACCTGCACCGCCTCTCTCCACCACCCAGTAGACTTAACCTGCACCGCCTCTCTCCACCACCCAGTAAACTTAACCTGCACCGCCTCTCTCCACCACCCAGTAAACTTAACCTGCACCGCCTCTCTCCACCACCCAGTAGACTTAACCTGCATCGCCTCTCTCCACCACCCAGTAAACTTAACCTGCATCGCCTCTCTCCACCACCCAGTAAACTTAACCTGCACCGCCTCTCTCCACCACCCAGTAGACTTAACCTGCACCGCCTCTCTCCACCACCCAGTAAACTTAACCTGCACCGCCTCTCTCCACCACCCAGTAAACTTAACCTGCACCGCCTCTCTCCACCACCCAGTAGACTTAACCTGCACCGCCTCTCTCCACCACCCAGTAAACTTAACCTGCACCGCCTCTCTCCACCACCCAGTAAACTTAACCTGCACCGCCTCTCTCCACCACCCAGTAGACTTAACCTGCACCGCCTCTCTCCACCACCCAGTAGACTTAACCTGCACCGCCTCTCTCCACCACCCAGTAAACTTAACCTGCACCGCCTCTCTCCACCACCCAGTAGACTTAACCTGCACCGCCTCTCTCCACCACCCAGTAGACTTAACCTGCACCGCCTCTCTCCACCACCCAGTAAACTTAACCTGCACCGCCTCTCTCCACCACCCAGTAGAACTGAGCACTGAGGCGACCAGGAGTGAAAGTGCCCTAAGTCTCCTTTAAGGACACTTAGAATGATCTTCCTGTTGTTATCACTTGACAGTTATTATTAGATATTATTATAATTGTTATCATCATCATTATGACTATTGTCACTGTAGTTGTTTTATCATGATCATCATTATTATCATTGCTATCATAATCATCAGCATAAACATAATTGTCATCATCAGCATAATCATGATCATGTTCATCATCATTGTTATGATTATTATCATTATAAGCATCATTATAATTGTCATCATTTTTATCATCATCATTATAATAACATCATCATATTTGTAGTCATCATCGTTACTGACATTGGCAGATTCTCAAAAAGAAAATGCCACTGTCTACACCAAATGAGTGTCGTGTCTGTGTCGAGCTCAGTTTGGAGTAAGAATTGTGTATTAATTACCACTGAATGTCTTGTGATGTGCTGAATTGATGGAGGAGAGATCTACTGCAATACATCACTCAAAGAAAATTTCACAACTGAATAAATGTTTTGGACACTGAATATGCATTATCGTTTCATTCTTCACTGAGAGAATTTTGCATAATACAAAGTGTAGAGAAAATGCTTTTTATCCTATGTAATGACTATGGCTGACAACTCTGGTTACATGGAAGCAGTGTTAGAAGACAGGCTGTTGTCATGGAAACACTGCCTGATTATCCATAGACACCAGCACAAGACAGGCTGTTGTCATGGAAACACTGCCTGATTATCCATAGACACCAGTACAAGACAGGCTGTTGTCATGGAAACACTGCCTGATTATCCATAGACACCAGCACAAGACAGGCTGTTGTCATGGAAACACTGCCTGATTATCCATAGACACCAGTTCAAGACAGGCTGTTGTCATGGAAACACTGCCTGATTATCTATTGACAACAGTTCATGACAGGCTGTTGTCATGGAAACAACAAACCATGCACACACACACATGCATACATCACACATATATACACATAAATCACACACAAATGCATGCACACACATGCATAGACACAGACACACACACATGTGCATGCACAAACACACATACACAAATGCATGATCACCCACAGCACACATACTTGCACTCGTGCTTCAAGCACATAAATACACCTACCTATGTACAAATACACACACACATATCACACACACACCAAATGCACACACACACACACACACTGAACACACACACA